>ONZH01011674.1:0-35106 GCA_900303285.1 Rhinella marina
GTGCCTGATTTAGTCCCATAGACTTCAATTATGCTCGGGTGCTCGGCCAGAGCACCCGAGCGTACAAGCACCTGGGTGCTCGATCATCACTAAAAGAGAACCTGTCACCATGTAATCTGCAGGCAGTGTGTTATAGAGCAGGAGGAGCTGAGCAGACTGATATATGTATACTATAGGAAAAAAAGCGTAAGGCTGCTTTCACACTGCTGTTATAGCTAGATCCGGCAGGGTTCAGCAATAACGCTTCCGTTACTGATAATACAACCATCTGCATCCATTCTGAACGGATCCGGTTGTATTATCTTTAACATCGCTTGGACGGATCCGTCCTGAACTCCAATGAAAGCCAATGGAGGATGAATCAGTTTTCTATTGTGTCACACAGAACAGATCCGACCCCATTGGCTTGCATTGGGGGTCAATACGGATCCGTCTTGGTGCGGATCCCCAGACTGGAGAGCAAACTGCAGCATGCTGCGGTTTGTTCTCCGGTCTGAAGACGGAACGGAATGCTTTCAGGAGCAATCCGTTCTCTTCAGTTCAGTTTTGTCCCCATTGACAATGAATGGAGGCAAAACTGAAGCGTTTTTTCCAGTATTGAGCCCCTATGACGGAGCTCAATACCAGAAAAAAAACGACAATGTGAAAGTGGCCTAATTTAAATTAATTTATACTTCTTAGTTCTGTTATCTCTGACTCTGTTCTCAGAGGAGGTGTTATCAGTGACCTTTGCATAGCTGCAGACCCCCGGGTGTGGTGGGGAGGTGTTATCAGTGATAGCATTCTCTGTGTATGTATATAAAGAGATAGCGATCACTTCCAACCCCAAACCAACTTGAATGAAACTCATTGTGACCAAGAATTGCACAATCAATTAGCCTCATTCACACGACCATACTATTGCGGCCCCGCGTTATTGCGGCCCTGCAATATTACGGCGGCCCCGTTCAAAATGCCCATACTTGTCCGTGCGCATGGACAAGTATAGGACATGCTTCAAAGGAGCCACGGCACGGAGCTAGCTCCTTGCGGCGGCACCCGGCCACATAGAGGTGAATGGGGCCACATCTATTCCGCAATTTTGCGGAATAGATGCGGCCCCATTCACACGGTCGTGTGAATGTGGCCTAACTATGTAAGGCTCCATTCAGACGACCGTGTTTCACGGCCGTATACGGGCCGTGAAAGCACGGCCTGTGCTGCCCCAGAGGACAGGAGCGCACGGCGTCATTGGTTGCTATGACGCCGTGCGCTTCCTGAGGCCACCGTCGTACAGTGAAACACTGTACACTGTGCAGCGGCGGCCTCAGGAAGCGCACGGCATCATAGCAACCAATGACGCCGTGCGCTCCCGTCCTCTGGGGCAGCACAGGCCGTGCTTTCACGGCCCGTATACGGCCGTGAAACACGGTCGTCTGAATGGTGCCTTAGGCCGCTGATGGAGATGGCTAATTAACCACCCTAAACTGTGCTTGCCCACTGTTGATGCTCTGTGTGCTGTGGAGGTCACTTCTGAGGGCACTGTGTGCTGTTAAACATAACAGTTCTTGGGACCTATGCTGCAGGGGTTAACGCCTAACAGCGCACATCCTCCCTCCCCCAGCCTCAAATTACAAGTCAAGGGAACGTCTGCCAATAAGTTTACTGAGTGCGATCCTGTTCTGAGCGCTTCTTCAGCACAGCTGCATCTTCAAGTTCAGCTGTCAGCTGAAGAAGCGATGAGAATAGGATCGCACGACTCTGCACACCACCCGACCCCTCACTAGGCCCCTGGGAAGAGCCAGCCACTTACAATTCTGCGGAGCTGCTTGGAGGATGATGTCTCTCTTCAGCGGTGCAGGTGACGTCTGGACGGGATCCACTCTGTTCTCTTCTCAACACTTCCGGTCATGCGCAGTGACGCAGGGGGGCAGCGCCGGATTCCAAAGACCGCCCTGAGTGCAAGTGAAGTCCGCGGCGCAGACAGGGTGAGACTGACTTGCGCAGCCCGCAGTGCTTCAAAAAATCTGAAAGCCGGGACATGCAGGCAGCCGCCCGGGACAGCGGGACAGCGGTGAAAAACCGGGACTGTCCCGCTGGATCCGGGACGGTTGGGACCTATGCTAAAATGTTGGAGGGGCTCATTACTGAGTTTCCTGTACTTCCAACATTTTATCTACTTCCAAAGATACACAAAAACCCAACCTGCCCACCGGGAAGACCCATCGTTTCGGGGATTGGGAGTCTTTGTGAAACAGTGTGCAGGTTTGTGGACTTTTATTTACAGACGTGTGTGGAAACATTGCCTCTTTTGTGAAGGATACCACGGATGTACTTAAAACATTAGATGGTATCCAATTAGAGCCTGATATGGTTCTGGCCACTTGCGACGTCGAGTCCCTGTATACATCTATATGCCATGGCCACGGGCGTCAAGGTCCTTCCTGGAAATGACAAATTTAGAACTGGGTCTGGTGGACTTGGTGATGGAGTTACTTGAATTTGCTTTGACCCATAATATTTTCACCTTTAAGGACCGCCTCTTCCTGCAGCTCCGGGGAACGGCAATGGGGGCGACTTGTGTGCCCTCATATGCTAATTTGTTCCTGGGGCTGTGGGAGAAGGAGGTCGTGATGAACATGGAGGGACATGACCTCGTGTTCGAGGTATATAGATGATATTCTGTTTATTTGGCAGGGCTCGACGTCGCAGTTGGAAGATTTTCTTTTGAGACTAAATGAAAATGATCGGAATATCCGACTGACTTGGCATTATAGTGGCAGGAGCATAGAGTTTCTTGACCTTGAGATTTATGTGGAGGAGAGGGGTTTCCTGGGGACTGATGTCTTCAGGAAACCTACCTCCACTAACTCACTGCTGCATTCCTCCTCTTTTCACCATCCACAGGTGTTGAGGGCCATACCAACAGGCCAGTTTTGCAGGATCAAAAGAATCTGCTCTAATGTGGACCGTTTTAAACGGCAATCCAATTATCTTTTTAAGCGATTTGAAGAGAGGGGATATAGAAAAACTGTCATCAAACAAGGCTTAAATAAAGTAAAGCAAATGAGGAGAGAAACCCTACTGGTGAGTAAAAATAAAAATAAAAGAAGTGGTCAAAATGATTGTTATCCGAGATGTGTGATGGGATTTAATGCCCAGTGGAGACAGGTTAACTCAATATTGAGAAGACATTGGCATGTGTTGTTCACAGATAGAGATCTGAGTAATTGTATTTCTAAAGTTCCTCTGATGAGTTGGAGAAGGGCCAAGAATCTGAGGGACTTGGTCACTAATAGCCATTACATCCCTCCAAGTAGAGGTGGCCTTTTCGGGGATAAGGGCCCCAGATGGGGCTTTTTCCCTTGTGGAAGTTGCACAGCCTGTAAATTTATGACAAAATCAGAACTTTTCCACAATTCAAAGGGTGATAAGAAATTCAAAATCCTACATCACATTTCCTGCAACTCAGAAGGGGTAATTTATTTTGCGAAATGCCTGTGTGGGTTAATATATATAAGAATGACAACCAGAGCCCTCAAGGTGAGGGTTCTGGAACACATTAGAGATATCAAAGCGGCTGCGGAGGTTCTCGATGTGGAAAAACTTAAAAAATTAAAACCAATTCCCAGGCATTTCAAGGTGGCACACAATTGTAATCCGAAGGGGTTGCAGTTTATTGGTATTGACAAAGTGGTGTTAGGATGCAGAGGCGGAGACCTGAAAAAACGCCTTTTGCAAATAGAGACCAAATGGATGGTGCTATTGGATACTGTAGCTCCTTTGGGCCTGAATGAGGCCATCAGCTTCAAGCCTTTTCTGTAAAGCGTTTTTTAGTATGTGTTTGTAATTCTTATGTATTTGTATGTTTTATAGCCGAGAATTTTCGTGTCTGGAGATCCGGAGGTATTTGAGGACACATAGTGGGACATTATGAGGTTATTTTTCCCCCACACAGTATGGAATATATACCGGAATGGACTATGTGCAATGGAAGGACATACCCCTGTATGGACGATGATGAATTTACAATATTTTATATATATTATGATGGATAGTTATAATTTGGGATATTGGTGGCACATTTTTTGCGTCACTGTTTTTGTCCACTTTTGGTTTGGAACAGTTATTGACACATTTAGGGTATTTCATTTTATTTAATCACTTTATTTATTTTGTGTGGGCCCACACATTTGGATTTTATTTTCTTGTGTTTTTTGATGATTATGAAATGGATTGTATATTGTAACTATTTATTAAGGTGTATTTATTATTGAATATTTTTCACTGGTATATGTATTATTTGTGAATATGTATTTTTCACCACTAGCGTCACATTTATGCACTTTTTATGGATTTTGGATTCAAATTGTACGGGTTATGTTAGATTATGCTATTTTTCTGCTATTAGGATTGGTGATATATAATCATTCATCTATGTAAGGTGGGATACGAATAGCAGTGCCCATTCGATATGAGTTGGGGGAGGGCCTCTCTTGCTGTCACATGATCCGCCCATGATATGTGGGACAGGGGACGTTCTTTCTTGGTAGGATAGTGGTGAAACGCATCGCTGTGTGCGTTGCGTGTCGCGCGCGTCGGGGGGACGTCCTGGTCCGGCCTTGATGACGTGACTGGATCGCTGTGCGATCCGCTCCCGCCCTTGATGCTGGATGGGATGCGTCCCTGATGGCGTGGTACGGACTACGCAGTATGATGCACCTAGTGATTGCACCTGTGTCCCTGCCTTTTGGCGCCATATGGGCAAGTATTTAAGGATCTCCAGTACACCTATATGTTACCTCCTGACGAAGCCTGTTTGAGGTGAAACGCGCGTCGAGGGTCATCAGTGGGTCCTCCACGCGTACTTAGCGGTAGCTGCACATGATGGGTAATGTATTCAGCTGAGTGACTATTGGATTGCTTTCTGACCTCTTGATCTTGCTATGCTGGTTCTGGTTAACAATAGATGTATCGGGCGTGCTGAATTTGGGCATCACTCGATCCAGGAGCGGTATAAGACCTAAATATAATGGTACATAGCAAGATCTAGATTTAGATTGCCTTACCTTAATAACACCTTTTATATACCAAATATTGTATGAATTTTGTTACTTATATGATATAATGATGTGCAGCAATGCTGGGTTAAGTGTGGTGGACCCATGGTTCCATATCAGAGGTGGGTAGTTTACCCCTCACTTGGCTTATCCCAGGATAGTAGATTGTTTGTATATATAGATTTTATGAAATGATGTATTTTGTACAATAAAGTATTTGAATTATTTCTATATAATTTTTGGTGTGGACATTGTGATCTCTTTGTATTAGGGATCTAGTAGGTTCTTCTCCGTAGAAATAATATTTGTCTTGTGGGCATACCTGAGAAAACAGAGGGAGCAAACGCTGCAGCCTTTTTTGAGCAGTAGCTCACTGCAAAATTTGGAAAGGACACTCTCAGTGATCAGCAACCTCCGGCACTCCAGGTGTTGTGAAACTACATCTCCCATCATGCACACTTGCCTGGCTGTTCTCTGAACTCCCACAGAATTGAAATGAGCATGCTGGGAGTTGTTGTTTCACAACAGCTGGAGTACCAAAGGTTGCTGATCCCTGCTCTATCTAATCTATTTGCTATTGAAGGAGCCCACAGGGTGCCCTTCCGCTCTCCACCACCGGGGGGCCCCTCCAAAGCCAGTATTGATCAAGCTGCTGTATTTCAAGGATAGAGACACTATTCTCTGTAAAGCCAGAGATCACGCAGATTTACTAATTGATGGCAGGAAAATATTCATCTTCCCAGATTTCTCAGCGGAAGTACAGAGGACAAGAGCAAAATTTGTGGAGGCGAAGCTTCACCTGAGGAAACGCCAGTTGCCATATTCAATGCTATACCCATCGAAGCTGCGAGTAGTAGCGGACAGCGAGATCCAACTTTCCTTATCGTCCTTCAGGCAGCACAACACAAAGGGTTAATGTCTTGCTCCTCCCGTCTAGGACAGAAGATAATCATTAGTAAATCAGACTAATTAACCCCCCTATAAAGGACTGCACACCCACTAGGTAGATGTTTTTTTTCTTCTGTCTAGGACAATGAAGCTCACACATACAGAGGCTACTGCTGCTGTGAAGGCCAGTATGCTTGTTAGCCTGATATTATATAACTGGAAGTGGTCTCCAGAGTATCATATGAGAAGCTGGAAGAGTGTCCAGAGTTATATGCAGGTCATAGAGCTGAAGGTGTGCTCCAGAACCAAAGTCATAACATGACTGATCTGGAAGCATGTCCAGAGTTATATGTAGGTTATAGAGATGGAGGTGTGCTCCAGAATTAACTGCATGATATGACTGATCTAGAAGAGTGTCCAGAGTTATATGCAGGTTATAGAGCTGGAGGTGTGCTCCAGAACTAACTGCATAACATGACTGATCTGGAAGCGTGTCCAGAGTTATATGCAGGTTATAGAGCTGGAGGTGTGCTCCAGAACTAACTGCATTACGTGACTGATCTAGAAGAGTGCAGGTTATAGAGCTCGAGGTGTGCTCTAGAATTAACTGCATGGCATTACTGATCTGAAAGTGGTTTCCAGAGTTTATTTTCCCCATCGGCTGATCCATGGGATTGAGCTAAAACTTATCCTGGAGTGGTCCTGGTGAGTTTCTTATATGCAGCGGGTTCCCTGCAAACTATCAATGTATATTTCAGGATGTGTCCCTGTGAGAAGTGTTGGTTTGGCCATTACAAGTACTGTTATAACCTTCAGGCTGCAGCAGTGTCTCCATCACAGGAGCCATTTTGGAGTAGAAGTATAAAGGTGTAGCTAAGCTAAACTTGATGGGCAACATGTTAAGTAAAAAAAGTCACAAGAGGTTACTAACACTTTCAATGTATTTCAATAGTTTTTTTTAAAAAATGAGATAAATCTGTGCCATGTGTTTCAGAATCATTTTTTAGCTCTGCTACATCTGTGGCTCTGCACAGTGTGAGATCTTACTGCAGCAGCGGAATCACAGCAGCTCTAAGGGTCCTGGAGTGGCTCATATGTAGCTTGTATGTATGTGTGAGCGAAATAATACGTTACAAATACAGAACTCTACAAGGAATCCCATAAAGCCATAAATGTTAGTATGTAATCCAACTGTGGACAATGTAGGAGATGTCTGCACCATTGCTTCCCACTTGAAGACATCAGACATGGTGCCAAGGTTGTGGAATAGTGTACTTCTCAGCGGTCAGAATCTTTCACTCAGATGCTTTCTGCTCATATATTTATAAGACCTCGCTTATCTACAACTCCTTTCACCTTATCTCCTGCCTTATTTCATCTGGATGTGGACTCTGTCTCTGTGATCAAAAAGATTCTGAAGATCTTTGTTTCATGATGGGACACATTCATTTTGATCCAGAGGAAGGCAAAAAACTCCTGTGAGGTAGAAGCCAATTTTCCCCACTTTAGGGGAAAAAAATTCCTTCCCGACTCCAATCAGGCAATCAGAATAACTCCCTGGATCAACGAACCATCTCTAGTAACTATAACCTATAATATTATTACCCTCCAGAAATACATATAGGCCTCTCTTGAGCTCTTTTAGTGAACTTACCATCACCACCTCCTCAGGCAGAGAGTTCCATAGTCTCACTGCTCTTACCATAAAGAATCCTCTTCTATATTTGTGTACAAACCTTCTTTCCTCCAGGCGCAGGGGATGTCCCCTCGTCACAGTCCTGGGGATAAATAGATCATGGGAGAGATCTCTGTACTGATCCCTGATATATTTATACATAGTTATTAGATCTCCCCTCAGTCGTCTTTTTTCTAAAGTGAATAACCATAATTTTGATAATCTTTCTCGGTACTGTAGTTCACCCATTCCAGTTATTACTTTAGTTGCCCTCCTCTGAACCCTCTTCAGCTCTGCTATGTGTGCCTTGCTCACAGGAGCCCAGAACTGTACACAGTACTCCATGTGTGGTCTGACTAGTGATTTGTAAAGTGGCAGGACTATGTTCTCATCACAGGCATCTATGCCCCTTTTGATGCAACCCATTATCTTATTGGCCTTGGCAGCAGCTGTCTGACACTGGTTTCTGCAGCTTAGTTTGCCATTCACTAAAATTCCTAGGTCCTTTTCCATGTCAGAGTTACCCAGTGTTTTACCATTTAGTAGGTACTGGTGACTTGCATTATTCCTTCCCATATGCATAACTTTACATTTGTCAGTGTTAAACCTCATCTGCCACTTCTCTGCCCAAGCCTCCAGTCTATCCAGATCCTGCTGTAGCAGTGTACTGCCCTCTTCTGTGTTAATTACTTTACACAGTTTAGTGTCATCTGCAAAAATTGATATTTTACTGTGCATGACACAGGGATGTATGGCAGTAGTGTGCCCAGCCAGACAGGTAACATCATGTGGGAGCTAGATTACAGCGGTATTACAGATCCTGCAGTCTCATCTCAGTGGGGTAACCACCCTAAGGTAATACCCCAGGGGTCCGACTGGCTGGGAAGACTTTTATTCTGGCAGTCGGTTATTCCCTGTCAGGGAACTTCTAGTTTGAAAGATTGTTTTCTAATGAAACATAGTAATTCCCTGTCTATGATGGAGTGCAAAGCATCTTTGGCTTCAATTTCCTGGTGACATAGGGGTTGCTTCCCCAATAATGGAAAAGAGTGGGACAATTTCTTTCTCCCATGGAATGATGTGTGGATGCGGACGATACCTGTGTCCTTCTGTGTCTCTCAGTCCCATTTAATAATGGGTCCACATACCATACTCCTGACCTCCTCCATAGGCTACACCCTACAGTGTCGGGACAGTGTTGGAGATGCCAGACGCATTTAGGCACGCTTTGGCACATATTCTGGGATTGCCCGAATATCCGTCAGTTTTGGTTGACAGTTAGTGACCTCCTTAGGGATATTTTCCAGTGTGAGTTCCCAGTAGAACCTCTCCCTTTCCTACTCAATGTCTTTTCCCAAAATCTTAAGGTCACATCTCGCAAGCTGGTTTCCCAAATTTTGATAGCGGCCCGCTGCCTTATTCCTCGATTCTGGAAACGCACTAGCACTCCAACTCTTGCTGATCTGTACGCCAGGGTGACGGAGACCCGTACTATGGAATATTCCACTGCACTATACCAGGACAAGGTGGATTTGTTCCATGCAATATGGGATGTTTGGGATGACCACTGGCTTCATAGAACGCCCTGATCCCCCCCCCCTACTTCTGTTATGGCAATTGCTCCTTCCCTTTTTTCCCTTCCCATTGGTCATTGTATTGTCTAGTTTTGTATTGTCTTGTCAGTGTCTCCTTGTTTGATGTGGTTTGGCGGTCAGAGATCGCCTATGTCATTCTTTCATTTTTGCACTCACTTCTCTTAGTGTTACATGCATTATGCTCTCTGGCTATGCGAATTTATACAGACAACAAGAATGCCAATGATTCTATAGTCAGTATGTTTATTATGTGTGGGCATTAACGTTGCTTTACTGCTATTCATTGACTTCATTACGATGGTTGTCTTTATTGTCATATACTGTTGCTTGTTGCCTTGATTGTCCTCTTATGTACACTTTGGTACTTCTCTTTTCTTGTTGTACCTTAATAAATACACAATTATAAAAAAAAAAATAATGGGTCCACATTAGATCTGCAAATTGTAGGACGGGTCGGAATGAAAAAATACTTTTGTTTGAATGGGTACTGAATGTGCCTCCTACTTGTGGTCCCCATAGACGCACACTGTGCATAAGCGAAATTCTGTTAGCGCCATTTGTTCCTCACCAAATTAATTCTATTTAGAATCAATCGTTGTTATAGAGGGGTCTCTTTTCCACAATATTACTCTAGGCCTAGTTTCATTCTTGTCATTTTCATTCCAAAGATCACCTAAGAGGGGCTCTGAAGGGACGGATAGAATTTTCAGGCTCTTTCAGGTATTTATAAGTTTCAGGCTCTCCAAGCACTAGAAAGTAGAATTTGGAACAGGGAAACATCAAATTTAGTACTCCAGGCCTCCAGTGGGAGCAAGATTAATAAAAACATTTTCTCAAATTGGGCAAGGATCACATCAGACACCTGGATAGAATCTTGTAACCAGGTTACTCCCTCAGGTTAGGAATTGCCCCCCAAGGCAAATATGTCAACCCTTCACAAAGCGTCTTATGGTGGTTGTTTCAGGACTTAACGGGAAAATCTTGACCTCTTTCCCAGGAAATTCTGGGTCTTTTCAAGAGTGTATGCACTGCCAAAGCCACAGGTAATGGAGGTTAGATGTGATGTGTCTAATCAAATACCTTCTTGGAAGAATTTAATGATGTGAATTGCTGTTTTGTTATCAATATGCACCAGCATTTTATGGCCAAGATCTCATATATACTTATATGGACATTACTGCCAACCCATCGCAGGTTCTCAGGTTGGCTATCACTCACCAGAGTTTCTCATCTTCTATTCACTGGCCTTTGGTTTATCATCATCGCCTGGTGTTCCTACTAAGTTGTGGCACTGAGTCAGCCCTTAGCTTCCAGGTAGGCTCTAGAAACTGGTTGCTTAAAAAAGAACTCCCGCAAAAAAATTTATTCTCTGACCTGTTAGAAAGGTGCATGATATAATCTGTAGTGAATGTAATTATTCTCATCAGTGACTGTATCTGTGAGCTATCCCCTCTCTTCTAATTGTAGCTGGTTCATGTGACCAACTCCCTGACCTCCAACTGACCCAGGACAGGAAGCCAGTAACTGCTCTATTCATTCCTATGAGACTGAAAGTGAGGCTCCCATAGGAATGCATAGAGAATTAGACTTCCTGTCCGCACATAAGATGCTATGTGAGTTGGTGGGTACATGGCACAGATGAGAAACATCAGGTATATATAACTGAAAAATACAGACACTGGTAAGAAAATGACATTCACTACAGATTACATCATGTACATTTCTAGCAGGACATGGAATAAAAATTTTTGCGGGAGTTCATCTTTAAGCTCTCACAGGAGCAGATCCAGAAATCAAGGTTAATGTGAGATCTAAGGTCCCATCACCAAGTGCCAGTGCTCAGGAAAATGAGACCAGTTGGTTACAACTTTCCAGAGGAAATTATTGAACATACAGTCCAGCCAGATTTTCTTGTTCAAGCAGGCCTACAGCATCCACACCAGAGACGTTTCAGTTCACAGCCTGGAATCTGATGGTTCAGGACTGAAGAAGGGCTTGTAAGATGTTGTGGTGGAAACTTTGCAGAATCCTGACCTGTCTACATCTGTAGCTCTGCACAGTGTGAAATCTTACTGCAGCAGCGGAATCACAGCAGCTCTAAGGGTCCTGGAGTGGCTCATATGTAGCTTGTATGTATTTGTGAGCGAAATAATATGTTACGAATACAGAACTCTACAAGGAATCCCATAAAGCCATAAATGTTAGTATGTGATCCAACTGTGGACAATGTAGGAGATGTCTGCACCAACTGTGGACAATGTAGGAGATGTCTGCACCATTGCCTCCCACTTGAAGGTCTCCAGTTCAGACATGGTGCAGAGGTTGTGGAATGGTTTACTTCTCAGCAGTCAGAAGCTTTCACTCAGATGCTTTCTGCTCATATTTCTATAAAACCTCGCTTATCTACAACTCCTTTCACCTCATCTCCTGCCTCATTTCGTGATGTTACTAAACGATTTGCTCTCTTTAACTATCTTAGGAAACTTCTACCGTCGCAAGTTGGGTTGCAAGAAACTCACGACACCTGATACAGTACGATGGCTCCATAAGACGTAGATGGGATGGGAGTATCACTCTGTACGCTCTGCATATTCCAGGAGGGTGAGCCTGCTTATCCATAAGAATGTGCCTTTCTCCCCAATTAGATCTAAGATAGACAAGGAGGGGTGCAATGTGGCGGTACAGTGTTTATTGCTCAATATAGAATGTGGTATTATAGTGGTGTATATACCTCCGCCTTTCTCAAACTCCGTGCTAAACTTGGCCCTGAACTTTGATGAAGACTGCCCACACTTACTCTTTTTGATTATGGGAGATTTTTTTTTTTTTTTTTTAATTCTTTATTTTAACATTTTCAAATTGTTATAATAGTCATGGGGTCGCAGCCCCAACAATCATACATTCACAAAGTCGAATAAACATACGTGAAAGACACCAGATAACATTTGTCTGATTTTTGGTCTGAAAGGTAAAGTTGATTCATCTGGGACTCCCAGCAAGTAGAATGTAAAGAATTTTAAACCGAAAGTCACTACCGATGACATTATTGGATAACTTGCAAGATTTATCCACTTCTTACAAAACAGCCTTATTCTAATCGACAATACGCGATAGCGCGAAAGAAGTGTTTGGGAGAAAGTAAAGAAATTAAGAGAAGAGAAAGAAAGAGGAGAAAGGGAAAGAAAAAAAAAATAAATAAATAAAATATTTTTGATAAATAATCTCCTCTCTCTCTCCCCCCCCAGACCCCCCCCGCCTCAATCCAACAATGCTTTAAACTCTTCTGTTTCCTGAAACACTAGCCAATGTTGCCACGTTTTCCCAAAAGACGTAGACTTGTTCTTCAGTACAGAGGTAAGATCCTCCATCCTCATAACCTCCTGGAGTCTATTTATCCACATACCGATTGTAGGTGGTGAAGATTGTTTCCACGTACAAGGGATACAGGCTCTCGCAGAATTCACCATATGTCTAATCACAGATTTCCTGTATGTTTGGATAGGAATGTCGCTATGATGCAGGAGAAAAAATTCTGGAGTTTTGGGCAGTGTGTATGTAGTAAACTTTGAAGCAATCTCCCACATCGTCTGCCAAAAGTTGGCCAACACCGAACACTCCCAGAACACATGAAGTATTGTGCCCCTTTCCCTTCCGCAACGCCAACATACCGGAGACACTGTTGGAAAGAAAAGGTGCAATTTCGAGGGCACCATGTAACATCTTGAGAGGACCTTGAACCCTAATTCTTGTGTGTTACTTGCTATGGAGGTCTTATGAGTGAGAGTGAAGATGCGATCCTTCTGCTCGTCTGTAAATGTGAGCTCCAAATCCCTTTCCCACTTTTGGAGGTATATTGGAGATGCTTGATTGGTTGGTGCGATCAGTATATTGTAAAGGTGCGATAAGGCATGTCTAAAGACTCCCCTCCCATCACAGAGGCGTTCAAAGTTAGTGAGTTTACGTGAAAACGTGTTCGCTGTTGGTAATGCGAGAAGGTAGTGCTGAAGTTGGTGAATGTGCCATTCCGACAGGGGGAGTGGTTCAGAGATGTCCCTTAGTTGATGTACCGACAGCCAGGTATTGGTTGCTGATAGATGATGCGCCTTGAACTTGTTTGCCTGTATCCATTTCCTGAATGGACCTGGATCTAGACCCGGTGAGAAAGAGGGATTCCCTAAGATGGGGAACATTGGCGAAGGTGCTGGCGAGATGTCGGGTAACTTAATTATACTACCCAAGGCTTTTAATGTAGGGCCTATTGTAGGATGTGCCTTAGCCGCCAGTGGTGTTTGTGACTCCAACCATGGCAAAGACTGTAGCGGTATCTTCATTTCTGCCTGCTCAATAGCTACCCACTGCTTATTCTGTTGATGACGACACCAGTCTACTATCCGCAAGAGATGGGAGGCTCTATGATATGAGATAAAATCTGGGAGTCCTAACCTCCCTCTCAATTTAGGCCGAAACAAGATCGACCGGGCTATCCGTGACACCTTCCCCGCCCAAATGAAATGAGTGAGAGTGGAGAGTAAGGAGTGAAAGAATAACCTGGGGATATATATTGGCATTGCCTGCAGAAGATAGAGAATTCTTGGAAGGACATTCATCTTAAAAATGGCGATCCTACCGAACCAAGTGAATGTCCCCTTACTCCATCTATCCAGATCTAGCCTAATTGCCCGCAACAGCGGTGGATAATTAGCCCCATATAATGCTGCTATGGAAGGGGTCAAATGTATTCCCAGATATTTCAGTGATGTTTTTGCCCACCGAAAGGGAAAGTTACCTATAAGCTCCAGAACCAAAGCCATCGGAAGAGACACATTCATGGCCTCAGACTTCTGCCAGTTAATCTTAAAATTGGAGAGGGCCACATAAGTTTTGAACTCTGCCAAGAGCACGGGAAGAGAGATGCGTGGTTTTGTTAAAAAGAATAGAAGGTCGTCCGCATATGCTGCTATTTTATATGTCGTGTCTCGTATCTTTACCCCTTCAATATCAGAGTTTGCTCGTACATGACATAGGAAGGGTTCTAAGCACAAAATGAAAATCAGAGGGGATTATGGGAGATTTTAATAATTACTTAGATGTAGCTCTTGATAAATTTCCCGTTTGATCTCCACTACCTATATTACAGTAAGGCCTCTTTCACATTAGCGGCAGCACAGATCCGGTGGGTGAATGGTGCCGCCGGATCCGAGCTGCCGCATGTACACGTGAGGAGCCGGAGCAGCGCTACGGCCCCACACGTGTCACATACATACACACACACACATAGACATACACACAGACACACACATACACAGACATACTTACATGCTCCCAGGTGATCACGGCATCTAAACGCCCAGGAAGACGCAGCTGATCTAGTAAGTAGCGGCAAGACTCTGCTGTTAGAAACCGCAGAGACTTGCCAGCCATGACGTCCGCTGCACTTGCGAGCGGGCGCCATGTGCCCGCATCGCCCCAGCGTGGTACATGTACGGCGCTGGGAGTGTAAGGGTTAAAGCCTTTAGCTGCTGTGATTAAATGTGATCACGGCATCTAAAAGCTCAAAAACCCAGAAGTTCGCTTCCGGGCTTCTTAGCAGCATTCTCTGCGGCCAATGAGGATGCCGGTAATTGGTTTCAATACACTGGGTCTCTCTGAAGAGACCCAGGGTATTGGAGCTACAATTCTTATACATAAGAAATGAGCAATTCTAGTACCATTAATGATCTATATAAAAAAATTATGGTACAGATTTTAAAAAAAAATTGTGAATTTTCAAACACGAGCTACAAAACCATTTAAAAAAGTAAAAAAAAAATATTAAAATTTAAATCACCCCCCTTTCCATAGAATAATTTAAAAAAAACACATAAAAAATATATATAAACATCATGGGCATCACCGCACCCAAAAATGTCCGTTCTTTTAAAATATAAAAATATTTTTCCAATTCGGCGAATGGCATAACGGAAAAAAGGGTCAAAATCGCAGATTTTTTCATCGCTTCTCTTGCCCAAAAAAAATGTATAAGATGTGATCAAAAAGTCACACACTCAAAAATGGTATCAATAAAAACTACAGATCGTCCCGCAAAAAAAATTAGCCCCCCACACAGCTCAGTAGATATAACTATAAAAAAAAAGTTATGGGGGTCAGAATATAGTGATGTAAAAAAAAAAATCTTTTTTACACTATTTAGACATTTAAAAAAAAACCTATACTGACTCAGAGAATGAAGGGCATGGGTCAGTATTGCTGCAAATGGCCATAACTCGTAAAACGGTGGAGGAACTGTGTTTTTTTTTTTTCCAATTCCACCCCATTTGGATTTTTTTCCTGCTTCCCATTACATTGTATGCCATATTAAATGGTGGCATTAGAAAGTACAACTTGAATATGTGAATGGAAAAATAAAAAAAGTTATGGCTCAAGGAAGATGGGGAAGAAAAATGAAAATGTAAAAACCTCTGGTATCCAAAGCGTTAAGGGGACTGTGTATAGCTATGTTTCAGGTAGTTAGGGCTGGTTCACACGGCCGTAGTGTGGCCATGCTGCAAATTGCAGTCCGCAGTGCACGGGCACCTACTGTGGTCCTTCCGCATGCAGATCACGGACCCATTCACTTTAATGGGATCTGCGATCCGCATCAGACTGTCCGTGCCGCAAAACATAGAACAAGTTATATGTTTTTGCGGTGCGGAGGCACGGACAAAAACACCACAGAAGCACTACGGGTTTAGATCCATGCCTCCGTTCGGCACGCACCTCCGTGATTGCGGACCCATTCAAGAGAATACGTCTGCGATCCATGATGCGGAGTTTACACGGCCGGTGCCCATGTATTGTTTGAACTAGTATGAAAAAAATTGTGGCAGGGCTAAGTATATTTTTGTGTTTTTCAAAAATTAGGAGGTATGACTAATCGTTTCTTGTGGGATAACCAAGAGATTAGATTATGTAATTATTACTGATCAATGCAGAAACAAGATTCCGGTAATTTATCTGCTGAAATGGGGGAAAATGCCACGTTTGCCCGAGATAAACGTTGGAGAAATAAATGCAGACGCGCCATTCATCCCATACTCCGATCTATACAGTTTTACCACCTGCCCCATGTTCCATACCCTGAGGTATAAGCCTGAGGGAGACTGTCAGACAGCTCTATAGCTGAAGCTGAACACAAACGCCATATTACTGTAAAAGCTCCTGCAAGATATACAGACTGACCAAGGACTGCCACTAGTATTCCACTACCGAGAACCGCCTCAAGTACTGTAATCAGTGACGACGCGTCCTCTCACTTTAGGCGGGAAACTCAAACACAGCCCTGGCCAGCTGCTGCACGGCAGATACTCCTTCTCTGTGGTATCTCGGAGTTCGGTAAGCAGGCCGTTCTGTTCATATAGTACATTGGGTGGCAGGCCTGTGCCCTGCGGGTCCCCGGGCTTGTGGTGGAGAAGGGGTTTGGCAGAGGCGCCGGAAGTGTAGTCACTGGCAGGCACGGATCTCTGAGAAGGTGCCCCTAACCCTAACGTGAATCTGTCACTGCAGTACAACTTTGATTAGTACTGCAGATAAGGAGCCCCCCACCCCATTGCACTGCAAACTGCACTGAAATTACCTGAAGGGAATCTATCATCCATTTCTGCCAATGCCCTGTGGTTCCCTTAAGCAGCTTTCAAACCATTATTTTGTAAGCTGTATCTCCATTTCTGACACTCTGGTTTATTTATTTATGTTTCTGACTTTTTAAATGTGACTATGAAAATAGGTGCAAGTGGTTTTTTTAATGCAGTTTTCTGAAATGGGATGTGGTCCAGAGCATGACCAGCTGCTGCAACAAATTTATTTTTATTTATGCCAGTTTTCTGGCACAAATCAAGCCAAAAATCTACGGAAGCTCCGAGCGTTCAGCCTCATTTGCATATCGTTCAAAGTTCCTTTTCTGGTGATAAAGCTAAGGCTACTTTCACACTTGCGTTTGCAGGATCCGTTTTTGAGATCCGTCACAGGCTCTCACAAACGGTCCTGAACTGATCAGTTTTGTCCTAATGCATTCTGAATGGAGAAGGATCCGTTCAGAATGCATCAGTTTTGCTTCAGTTTGCTTCAGGTCAGTCTCCATTCCGTTTTGGAGGCGGACACTAAAACGCTGCTTGCTGCGTTTTGGTGTCCGCATGAAGAAACTGATGCAAACGGAGTCAATGGGGACGGATCCGTTTTGTCTGGCACAATAGAAAACGGATCCGTCCTCCATTGACTTTCAATGGAGTTCAAGATGGATCCGTCTTTGCTATGTAAAAGATAATACTGACGGATCTGTTCGTGAGAGCCTGGACGGATCTCACAAACGGATCCTGCAAACGCAAGTGTGAAAGTAGCCTAACAGAGGTATGGTTTGAATGCCGCTTGAGGGAACTACAGAGCATTGGCTACAGATGGTAGAAATTGCTATGTCCTTCGGGGGCAATTTTTATAGCATTTTACTTATTTTGGGCTAAGATTTTTTTTTTTTTTTTTTTTTAAATGGTCGTTATTTCAAATATTAAGCCGTCCTGTCACAAAGGGTTAAAGGGGTATTCTCATCTTAGACAATGGGGGCATATCTCTAGGATATGCCCCCATTGTCTTATAGGTGCAGGTCCCACCGCTCGGACCCGCACCTATATTGAGAACGGAGCCCCCAAAGTGAAGGAGGGTGCACTGCGCATGCGCAGCCGCCCTCCATTCATTTCTATGGGGCCGCTGAAAATAGCCGATCGCTGGCTCGGCTATTTCCGTCGGCTACATAGAAATGAATGGGAGCGGTGGCTGCGCAAGCGCGGTGCGCTCCCATTCGTTTCTATGGGAGCAGCGGGGAGCTGCGCCTGGTGGTGGCCAGACCCCGTGAAACCCGGGGTCCTCCAGGCACCGCGCTCCCCGCTCTGTTCTCAATATAGGTGCAAGTCCCAGCGGTGGGACCCACACCTATCAGACAATGGGGGCATATCCTAGCGATATGCCCCCATTGTCTAAGATGAAATTACCCCTTTAACTGTTTTTACTAGCTGTGTATGGTACTTTCACTTTGTGCCCGTCATCTGATAAACTTTATCTCTAAATTGCTAAAAGGTCAACATTTATCTAAAGGGGTTGTCCCACAAAAAATATTCTATAGTTTTTAAACCAGCACCTGGATCTGAATGCTTTTGTAATTGTATGTCAATAAAAAAATTAGCATATATGAATTAAGCAATAAAATGTATCGGTATAGTGCCACATGTGGTTTGTTTCTTTTCCTCTTTCTTTGTCCTGCTCACTGAGAAGGCCGCACATGCTCAGTTTCATCCTTCTGCCTCCTGAGCTGTGATAGGGAGAGCTGAGACACGCTCCCTGAGCTGTGATAGGCAGAGCATGGACACGCCCCCTTACATGCAGCAGAAAAGACACTCCCCTTGAGCTGTCAGCTTAATATAAATCTATCAGAACAATGAATGGAGATCTCTGGACCCATGTGAGGTACAGGGCTGGTTCTAGCTTTGGTAGAAAGAGATTGTCATGTACTATATGATGTCTGATTTTCATTTTTTACATAATTCATGGACACAGGTGGACTCTATTTACTAATTAGGTGACTTCTGAAGAAAATTGGCCATATAAGAGTACACCGGGCTGAATACAATTGCACGCCACACTTTTTCAATTTTGAGTAAAAAATTGTAAAAATAATAATATATCATTTTCTTTTCACGTCACACATACAGTACTCGCTACTTTGTGTTGGTCTGTCACGTAATATCTCAGTAAACCACATTTAACCACTTCAGCTCTGGGCCATTTACCCCCTTCCTGACCAGGCCTGATTTTGCAAATCTGAAATGTCACTTCATGTGGTAATAACTTTGGAACGCTTTTACTTATCCAAGCGATTCTGAGATTGTTTTCTCGTGACACATTGTACTTCAAGTTAATGGTAAACTTGAGTCGATAAGTTTTAATTTTATTTATAAAAAAATCCAAAAGTTACCAAAAATTTGAAGAAATTCACTGTTTTCTAAATTTCAATCTC
Organism: Rhinella marina; assembly: GCA_900303285.1. Taxonomy (NCBI): domain Eukaryota; kingdom Metazoa; phylum Chordata; class Amphibia; order Anura; family Bufonidae; genus Rhinella; species Rhinella marina. The sequence goes on from ONZH01011674.1 coordinate 19,237, forward strand.
TCTGCTTTTAAGACAGATAGTGATGCCCCATAAAATACTTTTTAATTTACATTCCCCATATGTCAACTTTATATTGGCATCATTTTGGTAGTGTCATTTTATTTTTTTAGGACAGTAGAAGGTTTAGAATTTTAGACGCAATTTTTGCAAATTTGCAAAATCAACTTTTTTAAGGACCAGTTCAGTTCTGAAGTCAGTTTGTGGGCTTACATAATAAAAACCACCCATAAATGACCCCATTTTAGAAACTACACCCATTAAACTATTCAAAACTGATTTTAGAAATGTTGTTAACCCTTTAAGTATTCCACAGGAATTAAAGCAAAATAGATGTGAAATTTCAAAATTTCACTTTTTTTGCAGATTTTCCAATTTAATAATTTTTTCTTGTAACACATCAAGGGTTAACAACAAAACAAAACTCAATATTTATTACCCCGATTCTCCAGTTTGCAGAAACACCCCACATGTGGTCGTAAACTGTTATTTGGGGATACGCCAGGGCTCAGAAGGGGAGGAGCAGCATCTGCATTTTCTAACATGGAATTTTTTGTCATGGTTTTTAGGAGTGATAACTTTTTAATTTTTTTGTGGACTGAGCTGCATGAGGTCTTATTTTTTGCGGGACAAGCTGTGCTTTTTATTGGCACCATTTTGGGGTACATCCGGCTTTCTGATCACTTTTTAATCTAATTTTTGGGAGGTTAACTAAAAAAAAAAAAGCAGTTTAGGGGCATTTTTCTATATTTTTTTTACACCGTTCACTTGATGGGGTAGATCATGTGATATTTTTGTAGAGCCAGTTGTTACGGACGCAACGATACCAAATATGTCTATTTTTTTTTTTTTTTATGTTTTACACAATAAGAGCATTTTTAGAAGAAAAATCATGTTTTTGTGTTGCAATTTTTTAAGAGCCTTTTTTTTTCATTTTTCGGGCTATAATCTTGTGTGGGGGCTCATTTTTTGCGGGATGAGGTGACGTTTTTATTGCTACCATTTTGGGATGCATACGACTTTTTGATTGTTTAATATTATGTTTTTTGGTAGGTGATGCGACAAAAAAAGCTGTTTTGGCTTAATTTTTATTAATTTATTTTACGCAGTTCACTTTATGGGGTAGATCATGTAATATTTTTATAGAGCCGGTCGTTTCGGACGCGGTGATACCAAATATGTCTCTTATTTATTTATTTTTTATTTGTAACTTTTTTTAATGAAATATTTGGGGGGAAATTATTTTTTTATATATATATATATATATAAATATATATATATATATATATATATATATATATATATATGTGATTTTTTTTTTATTTTTTTTTTACACTTTGTGTCCCCCATAAGGTCATACAAGACCTCAGGGGGACATTTAACTTCACTTATTTTATTTTTTTTACACTTGATTTCTCCTGTAACTGGGGCTGACATAGTGGCCCCAGTTACAGGGGAAATACATCCCCAGAGAGGCTGTACAGCATAATACTATGCTGTACAGCCTCAGTGCAGGGCTGATCGGGTCTATGAGAGACCCGGCAGCTCCTGCACTCTCCCGGCCTCGGCGATCACGTGACTGCCGGGCCAGAACAGGAAGCGCAATAGCGCTTCCTTATATGTATACACAGCGCTCGTTGAGCAGTCCCTGCCTTCTCTTTGGGGTACCCTGCTGTCACTGACAGCAGGTACCCCACTGTGCAGCTGCACGATTAGCGCGCAGCTGCTATCTCTGAATGGACGTTTATTACTTCCCGGACGTTTATAATCAACGGGTGGACGGGAAGTGGTTAAGTTTGTGGGTGTAATGTGAAAAAATGTGTTAAAGTTCAATGGGTATGAAAACTTTTTTTAAAGCACTGTACCTCTCCTACTATACACAGTCAGGACACAGAGTAGCGCGTGCCCAGAAGACAACCAGGGAGTTGTGAGTACAGCCAGCGCTACGCTCGCCACGCCTCCTGCATACTAATGAGTGCTTTTATAATGAAAGCTGTCATTAGTATTCACTTCATAAAACGCACTGTTATTTTCTCCCCACTTTTGAGGGGGGGGGGGGGGGAGTGTGTATTATAAAGCGAAAAATATGGAAGTTGCATTGCCATATTCTAAAACCCAGAACTTTTTTTTTTTTAGAACATAATTTTTATAGATTTTTCTGAATTTTCAATATAAGAACAGTACAGACAAATCATATTTCTATAGAAAAGGAATATAACAGCAAACATATATTGCCCAGTGAAACTACAATAGTAGTAATCATACTATCTCAAGTCCCTCAGGAAGAGAATTGTTGGATTCAAACAACGAATCATAATTAACCCTTTCTACCCCGGGACAGTTTTCACCTTCCTGCCCTGGCCATTTTTTTGGTAATCTGACATGTGTCACTTTATGTGGTAAGAACTTTGGAACATTTTTACTTATCCAGACCATTGTGAGATTGTTTTCTTGTGACACATTGTACTTAATGACTGGCAAATTTGAGTCAACATGTTTTTCCTTTATTTATAAAAAAAAATCCCAAATCTACCAAAAATTTGGAAAAATTCACAATTTTCTAAATTTGAATTTCTCTACTTTTAAGACAGATAGTAATACCTCATAAAATAGTTATCAGTCATCATTCCCCATATGTCTACTTTATGTTGGCATCATTTTGTAAATGTCATTTTAATTTTTCTAGGAGGTTAAAAAGCTTAGAAGTTTAGAAGCCATTTTTCAAATTTTCAACAAAAATTCCCAAACCATTTTTTAAGCACCAATTCAGATATAAGGTAATTTTGAGGGGGTTACGTAATGGAAACCACCCATAAATGACCCCATTTTAGAAACTACACCCCTCAAATTATTCAAAACTGACGTTACAAACGTTGTTAACCTTTTAGGTGTTCCACAAGAATTAAAGGAAAATGGAGGCAAAATTTCATTTTTTTATGCAGATTATTCATGTTAATCAATTTTTTTCTTGCAACACAGCAAGGGTTAACAGCACACTAAACCTCAATATACATTATTCTGATTCTGCAATTTACAGAAATACCCAATATGTGGTGGTAAACTGCTCTATGGGCACGTGGCAGTGGTCAGAAGGAAAGGAGCACCATATGGATTTTGGAGGCAGATTTAGCTAGAATGGTTTTTGGGCACCATTTTGTAATTGAGAGACCCTGACGTACCCCTACAGTGGAAACCCTCAAAATGTGACCCCATTTTGGAAACTACACCCTTCAAAGAATATATTAAGGGGTGTACTGAGCACTTTGAGGCCTAAGCAATTTATAGAATTTGGAAACACTTGGCTGTGAAAATGAAAGGTTTTCATTTCTTCCAATAAAATGTTGCTTTAGCCCCAAATTTTTTATTTTCAAAAGGGGTAACAGGAAAAAAAGCACCCCATAATTTGTTACCCATTTTCTCCTGAATACGGCAACACCCCATATGTGGTGGCAAACTGCTGTAGCGGTATGTGGCAGGTTCAGAACAGAACAGTCAGCGCTGACCGCGGCACATCGAAGGTTAATGCGCCGGCATTGGTGTTTGCATACAGCAGGGGTCCGGCTAACGGGAATAGCCGGTCCCCTGCAGTCACTTCCCCCAGCGCCGTACTATTATGGCGCTGGGCGTGAAGGGGTTAAAGCGGAACAAAACATGAATGGCTCATGTAATAAGAATCCACAGTTCAGGAAAAGAAAACAGTAAGATACAATAATTAGATATCAGCCTTGTGTATATTCATAAATAGTTTCAATTTTTCCCATCTCTCTGCATTCTTTGCAGCTTTACCAAGTTGGTTAGCAATGGTCTCTTCCATTGTGTAGTTATACTGTACTTTATTAATTATTTTTTTTATAATGTAGGGATGTTAGCAGATTTCCATCAGTTCCATTTGGACCATGTGGATATGAAATTCTAGATTTCAGGGATTGAGATTTGAGTCTACGAGCTAGTAGGGCCCCTGATTTATTATCATACCAATAATGCTTAAATCGCCTTGCACTACGGATATCCTATGAGCAGCTCAGCAGAATACGCTGATTTATTATGACTATGAAGATCTGCCAATAGTAACTGAAGTTGGAGCTGTATTATTTAAGGCAAAATAGTCCTCAATAAAACGGTGCATCTGCGGTTTATAGGAATTATGGGTGAGAATGTAATTAATCAATCTCCAAGGTAAAAAGGGACTCGAGTTAAAGTGTTCAGTTACAAACATGATGATAGGACTGTGGGCTGACCATGATATAGTGTGGATGGCAGAATGGTTGATTCGATGTAAAAGGGACTTTTCTATAAGAAAAAAAATCAGTTCTGGTATATAACTGATAAGGGTTGGAAAAAAATGTAAAATCCCTATCTGAGGGGTGTTGTATGCGCCAGATGTCAAATGTCAAATTTTAGATGTAGAGTCCATCGAAGGTCATATGGGTTTGTTGAAATCTCCCATCACTATCAAGGATCCAAATATGTCTTTAGATACCAATAAAAGCAAATTTCCTGCTCACATTGAGTAGAGCTGGACCGTACGGCGCTTCCTGTACGTCACTGTAGTCCACTCTTCAGGGATGTGTTGAGGGGCTTGTCTTTTACCAAGGTTTGCGGTGTCCTCTTCTGAGAGTAGATTCCATTCTTTACACATTTGAAGGGCGGTTCCTGGAGAAGAGAGAACATGCTTCTGTCCACCTTTGGTGACGATCGGTTTGACAGGAAAACCCCAATTGTAAGTTATATTGTGATCTCTGAGTAGCTTTGTGACTTCATTGTATTCCCGCCTTTTAGCGAGAGTGACTGCTGATAGGTCAGCTTATAGGGAGATGTTTTTGAATCTTTCTGGAAGAGTCGGTCCCCTGCACATGGCATCCAGTAACTGTTCCTTTACATGAAAAAAATGTATACAGGCTATAACGTCTCTGGGTATGTCTGCTGGGAGTGATTTGTGTTTAGGCAGACGATGAGCCCTATCAATCAGAAAATCAATAGTGTTGGCTTGAGGTAAAAGGGGAGCAAATAAATCTGTGAGGTATTCTTTTAGATTTTCTTGTTTTATCTCTTCTGACACTCCCCTAAAACGGACATTATTGCGCTGTGAACGATCTTCCATGCCTGCGATTTTATTTTTAAGTGCAGAGACTTCTTCCTCTAGATTATTATCCACATCTACTATCTCATTATGGGCCACTGTAAACTCCGCTATTTTGGTCTCAATCTGATTGGTGCGATTATCCAAAGAGGTGATTTCATGTTGTAATTCAGACATAGCAGACCTGAAATCTTGTTGGATGGCTAATTTTAAGTCAGCCAGCAGGTGCTTTATTTGAGATTCAGTTACAGGGGTAGTTGACCCTGGTATAGTAGAGCAAGGACTAGCAGCTATGGTAGCTTGTTGTTTCCCCTTTATCTGGCCTAAAGTAGTAGCATGGCTCCTGGAGGCCTTAGTAAATGATGACACACTATTGTGTGTTTCAGAGAGAGTTCCTCCTGACGACGAACTAAGACTGAAATCTGATGTGGATCCCCCTGATCCTTGTCCCCTTGCTGCTGAGGGAGCCGGGAAACTGACTGGGGCAATCTGCTCACCCCGAGTTGCTGCTGGAGGAAGCGCGGCACCATCTTGTGAGAGGTCCACTGCCGGGAAGAACTGGGTAAGTTTCACGGGGCTCTTCTTTCCCCTCTTTTTCGGCATCATGTGGGTCACAGGAGGTATGCCAGCCGCGTCGGGCGTAGAATCTAAGCAGTCAAGTACCGTTTTGTGCTGCTTTTAGGGCTGAAATGCTGCTGAGCTGGTTTCTCACACAGCCACCGCCGTGCGCTGCTAGCCAAACCCAGAACTTTTTTAAATATTTTTTTCTACACTCTTTTGTTAGAGTGAGCTGTAGTATTTATTGTAGTTATTTTTTGGAGGTGGAGAAGTGACTAAAAACAGTGATTTGGCTGTATTGATTTCTTTTCAGCTACGGAGTTCACTGAACAAGATAAATACTTTTAGATTTTGATCTGGCATTTTTGGATTTGGCAATACCAATGATGTCTATAAACTTTTTTTTGTTTAATTGTAAGGGGATGGTTTGAATTTTTCATTCTATTGGGTTCGTAAACATAAGCTTATATGTATTTTTTTATTTTAAAGGGACACTGGGCTCACAGGAACTTTTCTATTGTAGGCCTGGGATCCTTCAGAAGGCTCCTGGATGCTATAGCAACCCAATGGCTCCCACAATCTCATTGTGGGGTAGCCATTCATTCACAGAGAGTAACGCGGCCCGGTAAATGACCCCTTAGATGCTGTGGTTAAATGTCCATGATTGAAGTTATCTTTGATCATGGACATTGCTGTCAGATGTCTGGTGTATAACATGTTTAAAATCTAAGGAGAACATTTATGAAGACCAGCGATTCAGATGCCGGTCTTCATCCCTCCTGCGCTGGCAGTTGATCTCCCTAAGTTATATAGAGGCAGTGGACTTTACACTTGTCTTGCTCCCTTGCTAGTGTAAATTTAGACCATTTTCTACATCTAAAACAGGTGTAGAAAATTAAAATGAGACAGCCGCCAAGGCCATGCCCCCTTTTTTCCCCTCATCTCCTTGACAGCATCTTATACTGAAATCATCCTTCTACTAGGTAAGGACAGGAAGCTTTAAAAGGGCCCACCTCCATAATCTTTTCAGTGTCTTCCTGTCCTTGCCAAGTAGGGAAGGGAGCAGTGTTTTATAGAGGAAGAAAGAAGAAGGGAATCGTGCTGAAGGCATATTTTTCATTTCCACATTGTGGTAATGACGGGTCCTACCTTGGGCAAGTGGTGCCCGTTAGTCAGCAGTCTCCGCTCTCATGCGCCAGGTGAAAGGGAGGGATGCAGCAGCTGAACACTCATTGAGTCCCTCCAGCTTTTGTGCCTACTCGCTGCCCATGATTCTTTGCCCCGATGAGTGACTTCACCGCTGGAGGCTTGTTTGAACTTGCTTCTGGACTTGCTGGTCGGTGACATCGTCAGCAACAAATTGCTGATTGGGCAAATTATGGCGTGCTGGTTTTTGCAGAAGCCTTCCTCTGACCGGCGTCTTGATACAATTTTATTATGCTGCACCTTTCCACACTCCCAGTGACAAGCATGTTTGAAGCTGGGGCGTGTGTGGAGTAGGAGCGCACAACGTTTTCTTGTTGGTGGCCACATTGCCAGACTGAACCAATGACGAGGGCCGAAAATAAAATACTGTATTTATGGAATATTGAACACATAGTATATACCATTAATGTCTAGTTAAAGTTCCAGGACTCCCATCTAATTGGAGAAAAACATGAAAAAAACAAACCCTCACACAAGACCATAGCCAGAAAATTTAAAAAAAAAAAAAAAAAACAGGATTTTTTTTCCTAAAAATGTTCTTATTGTGTAAAAAAATAAATAAAAATAGGCATATTTGGTATTGTTGCGTCTGTAACGACCGGATATATAAGAATATATGATTTACCCCATCAAGTAAACGGTGTAAAAAAAAAATATATATATATATACAGTACAGACCAAAAGTTTGGACACACCTCATTCAAAGAGTTTTCTGTATTTTCATGACTATGAAAATTGTAGATTCACACTGAAGGCATCAAAACTATGAATTAACACATGTGGAATTATATACTTAACAAAAAAGTGTGAAACAACTGTAAATATGTCTTATATTCTAGGTTCTTCAAAGTAGCCACCTTTTGCTTTGATTACTGCTTTGCACACTCTTGGCATTCTCTTGATGAGCTTCAAGAGGTAGTCACCCGAAATGGTTTTCACTTCACAGGTCAGTCAGTCCGAAAAATTGGGAAAACTTTGAAAGTGTCCCCAAATGCAGTCGCAAAAACCATCAAGCGCTACAAAGAAACTGGCTCACATGAGGACCGCCCCAGGAAAGGAAGACCAAGAGTCACCTCTGCTGCGGAGGATAAGTTCATCCAAGTCACCAGCCTCAGAAATCGCAGGTTAATAGCAGCTCAGATTAGAGACCAGGTCAATGCCACACAGAGTTCTAGCAGCAGACACATCTCTACAACAACTGTTAAGAGGAGACTGTGTGCAGCAGGCCTTCATGGTAAAATAGCTGCTAGGAAACCACTGCTAAGGACAGGCAACAAACAGAAGAGACTTGTTTGGGCTAAAGAACACAAGGAAAGGACATTAGACCAGTGAAAATCTGTGCTTTGGTTTGATGAGTCCAAATTTGAGATCTTTGGTTCCAACCACCGTGTCTTTGTGCGACGCAGAAAAGATGAACGGATGGACTCTACATGCCTGGTTTCCACCGTGAAGCATGGAGGAGGAGGTGTGATGGTGTGGGGGTGCTTTGCTGGTAACACTGTTGTGGATTTATTCAAAATTGAAGGCATACTGAACCAGTATGGCTACCACAGCATCTTGCAGCGGCATGCTATTCCATCCGGTTTGCGTTTAGTTGGAGCATCATTTATTTATCAACAGGACAATGACCTTAAACACACCTCCAGGCTGTGTAAGGGCTATTTGACCAAGAAGGAGAGTGATGGGGTGCTACGCCAGATGACCTGGACTCCACAGTCACCAGACCTGAACCCAATCGAGATGGTTTGGGGTGAGCTGGACCGCAGAGTGAAGGCAATAGGGCCAACAAGTGCTAAGCATCTGTCACGAGTAGGCTTGCGTCTGGAATTAGACGTTCTGCGCGGCTTTCTAAGTGACATATCTGACAGGCTATTCCCTTTGTTTGGGTGCTGTTCACCACACCCCTTCCCCTCAGCTGTTGCCGCTTGGCAATTAGCTTTCTCCTATTTACCCCTTCCTCTCCCAGTACCCCTTGCGGTTTATATCTTATGCTTACCTGGTTGAGAGTGGTGTGGATCTCGGCTGAGATCCAGTTGCTGAGTTATCTGCTTAAGTTAAGTTTCTTCTGTTCCTTTTGTTGTTTTCCTTTTGGAGTCTCCTGTTCCTCCTTACCCTTGGAGGAACGGGTTTACTCTCTTGTGTCACTAGACTGCAGGGTTTCCTAGGGTGCATTTAGATTAGGTTCCTGTGTATGAGCTTTCCTACCACCAAGGATTGTTCATACTGGTAGTCAGCCAGGTCCTAGTCTTAGGGTCCCCTGTAGGAGGTGACCGGTTCCCTGGTTTTGTCTGTTCCCATCCCTCATACGCTCGGTGTGGCTTTTCCCCCACACCAGAGCGTGACATTATAAACCGCCAACAAACAAAAATTTATGTCATTTTTGTGCTGACATGGATGCTATTGCTGCTCTGGCTGAACAGCTGCAGGGACTCAGCTTGCAGGTGGCTGACATCCACAACCAGATTCAGAGACCACAGGCTGGTGGTTCTGGGGGTGCTGAGTGTCAGGCCTGTTTGGAGCCTAAGGTCCCCCTCCCGGATAGATTTTCTGGGGAATGTGATAATTTTGTTCTATTTAGGGAGGCGTGCAAATTGTATTTCAGACTGCGTCCACATTCTTCTGGTAATGAGGAACAGAAGGTTGGTGTGGTCATCTCGCTGCTTAAAGGGGATGCGCAGTCATGGGCCTTTTCTCTGCCGACCGGATCGCAGTCTCTCCGGTCAGTGGATGAATTTTTCAAGGCTTTAGGGATTATCTATGATGACCCGGATCGTATCTCCCTGGCTGAGACCCAGATACGTAACCTTTGTCAGGGTGAGCGGCCGGTTGAGACTTATTGCTCTGAGTTTCGGAGGTGGGCGACCAATACTCAATGGAAAGATCCGGCTTTACGGTGCCAATTCTGTCAAGGTTTGTCGGAAAGGCTGAAGGACGCTTTGGCCTTTCAGGAAACTCCTGTGTCTTTGGAGGCCGCTATGTCTCTTGCTGTGCGCATGGATAGGCGCCTGAGAGAGCGATCTAGGAGCCCCCGCTCTCAGGACATACTATCACATAGTGTACCAGCTTCCTATGACACTTTGGGTGAATATTCCCCTAGGTTGATGTCTGGGGATGAACCTATGCAATTAGGGGGAGCCACTCCTGTCTCCACCCGTAAACATCCTGGTAATAAAAAGGGAGTGTGTTTTTTCTGTGGTCAGAAAGGACACTTTATCAATGTATGTCCTTCCTTCCTATCTCTAAAAGAGAGGAAAGAAAAGGGGGCGTTGAATTCTCATCTCACTCTTGGTGGGGTGGGTAGGGAGACTGAAAATGTGCATTTGTCTTCATCCTGTAGTACCCGTTTTCTCCTGACTGCCGAGGTGGCGCTAGAGTCAAAAGTTGTGAAAATTGAGGTGTTTATTGACAGCGGGGCAGGGGTGAACTTGATTGATGCTCAGTTTGTCCGTATGCATGGATTGTCGCCAAGTTCTTTGGATAAGAGGATTTCTGTGTTTGCCATTGATTCTGCACCTCTCTCTCAGAAGTGTTTGTCTCAGATGGTGCATGATATCAAATTAAGAGTGGGTGAATTTCATCAGGAGCTTATTTCATGTTTTGTGTTTGAAGGTCTTCCTGCCCCTGTGGTTCTGGGTTTACCGTGGTTAAGCAAACATAATCCGTCCATTGACTGGCATACTAGACAAATTGTGGATTGGGGCGATTATTGTGTTGACAATTGCCTTAATACATCTTTTTCTGCTTTAACCACTAAGACTCTTCCTTCTTTTATATTGGATTTTTCTGATGTATTTTCTGAAGGTGGATGTCAGGATTTACCCCCTCACCGGGAATACGATTGTCCTATCAATCTTATCCCTGGAGCAAAATTGCCTAAATCTAGGCTGTATAACCTTTCTGGACCTGAGAGAACGGCCATGAAGGAATATATTGCGGAGAGTTTGGCCAAAGGACATATTAGGCCTTCCAAATCTCCTGTGGCAGCAGGGTTCTTTTTTGTTAAAAAAAAGGACGGAACCCTTAGGCCATGTCTGGATTTCCGTGAACTCAATAGGATTACTGTCCGTGATCAGTACCCCCTTCCTTTGATTCCTGACTTGTTCAACCAGATTGTGGATGCTAAGGTGTTCTCCAAGTTGGACTTAAGGGGGGCATATAATCTGGTCAGGATTAAAGAAGGGGATGAATGGAAGACGGCCTTTAACACTCCTGAGGGCCACTTTAAGAACATGGTCATGCCTTTTGGGTTGACCAATGCTCCTGCTGTCTTCCAGCATTTTGTTAATGACATTTTTCATCATCTTGTGGGGAGGTTTGTAGTCGTGTATTTGGATGACATACTAATCTATTCTCCAGATATTGTGACACATCAGGATCATGTGAGACAGGTGTTGCAAATCTTAAGAGATAACAAGTTGTATGCAAAATTAGAGAAATGTGCTTTTGCTGTACTTGAGGTACAATTCTTAGGATACCTGCTTTCATCTTCAGGTTTTCGTATGGATCCAGAGAAAGTCGGTGTTGTTCTGAACTGGGACCGACCTGAAAATCTGAAGGCTCTTATGCGATTTTTGGGGTTCACCAACTATTACCGAAAATTTATTAAGAACTATTCGACTATAGTTAAACCCTTAACTGACATGACTAAGAAAGGGACGGATGTCTCTGTGTGGTCTGATGCTGCGCTGCAAGCCTTCTCCGCTGTAAAGGAGTGCTTTTCTTCTGCCCCTATATTGGTGCAGCCAGATGTGTCACAACCTTTCATTGTGGAGGTTGACGCATCCGATGTGGGGGTAGGAGCGGTGTTATCACAGGGCCCGTCACCTGGTAAATGGCGCCCATGTGCTTTTTTTTCGAAAAAACTCTCTGCGGCGGAGAGAAATTATGATGTGGGTAACAGAGAGTTACTGGCCATTAAGTTGGCTTTTGAGGAATGGCGTCATTGGTTGGAAGGGGCGATTCATCCAATCACGGTATTTACTGATCACAAAAATCTGGCTTACCTGGAGTCGGTTAAACGACTTAATCCGAGGCAGGCCAGATGGTCTTTGTTCTTCACCAGATTTAATTTCATTGTCACATACCGTCCTGGGGTTAAGAATGTGAAGGCGATGCCTTGTCACGTAGTTTTCCCGGGGGTGGGGATTTTGAAGATCCGAGCCCTATACTGTCTGAAGGAGTGGTGATATCTGCTCTTTACCCTGATCTTGAGGCTAAAGTGTTTGAGGCCCAGGGAGATGCGCCGGAGTCTTGCCCTCCCGGGAAGTTGTTTGTTCCTTCTGATTTGCGTCATAAGGTGTTTGAGGAGCATCATTCTTCGGTGCTTGCGGGACACCCTGGGAGTAAATCCACTGTCAACCTCATCTCTCGTAGATTCTGGTGGCCTGGGCTGCGTAAGTGTGTTGAGGAATATGTGTCAGCCTGTAGTGTCTGCGCACGCTCTAAGGTGACACATACTCGTCCCTCTGGATCCCTACTTCCATTACCCATCCCGTCCAGACCATGGACTCACCTATCCATGGACTTCATTACTGATCTGCCTGAGTCGTCTGGTAAGACAGTTATTCTGGTGGTTGTAGATCGTTTTAGTAAAATGGCGCACTTTATTGCATTACCCGGACTCCCCAATGCTAAAACTCTTGCACAAGTGTTTGTTGACAACATTGTGAAACTTCATGGCATTCCCACTGACGTGGTCTCTGATCGTGGGACTCAGTTTGTGTCCAGAATCTGGAGGGCGTTCTGTACTCGGCTCGGGGTTCAACTGTCTTTTTCCTCTGCCTTTCATCCCCCGACGAATGGACAGACTGAGCGTACCAATCAGAATCTAGAGACTTACTTGAGATGTTTTGTCTCTGAGAACCAGGAGGAGTGGTCCTCGTTTTTGTCTCTGGCTGAGTTTGCCATAAATAATAGCAGACAGGACTCCACTGGTAAGTCACCATTTTTTGGTGCATATGGCTTTCACCCGCAGTTTGGCACATTTTCTGGTTCTGATACTTCTGGTATTCCTGAGGAAGAACGTTTTTTGTCATCATTGTCTTCCATATGGCGAAAAATTCAAAATAACTTGATAAATATGGGTAACAAGTACAAACGTGTGGCTGACAGGAGACGCATGAATGGTCCGGACCTAAATGTGGGTGATTCTGTGTGGCTTTCTACTAGGAACATTAAGTTGAAAGTTCCTTCTTGGAAGTTGGGTCCAAGATTTATTGGCCCATATAAGCTCACGGCCATTATTAATCCTGTAGCATTTCGTCTTGAACTTCCTCAGGCTCTGAAAATCCATAATGTGTTTCACAGATCTTTGTTGAAGAGGTATGTTGAACCTCTGGAGCCATCGCCCTTGCCACCCGTGCCTGTCTTGGTGGATGGTAATTTGGAATTTCAGATTGTCAAGATCACTGATTCTCGAGTTCTTCGTGGGACCCTTCAATATCTGGTTCATTGGAAGGGTTATGGTCCTGAGGAGAGGTCATGGGTACCGGCATCTGACGTGAATGCCAGTCGTTTGGTGAAAGCCTTTCACAGGTGTCATCCTGATAAAGTTGGTCCTGGGTGCCCGGAGGTCCCCCCGTAAAAGGGGGGGTAATGTCACGAGTAGGCTTGCGTCTGGAATCAGACGTTCTGCGCGGCTTTCTAAGTGACATATCTGACAGGCTATTCCCTTTGTTTGGGTGCTGTTCACCACACCCCTTCCCCTCAGCTGTTGCCGCTTGGCAATTAGCTTTCTCCTATTTACCCCTTCCTCTCCCAGTACCCCTTGCGGTTTATATCTTATGCTTACCTGGTTGAGAGTGGTGTGGATCTCGGCTGAGATCCAGTTGCTGAGTTATCTGCTTAAGTTAAGTTTCTTCTGTTCCTTTTGTTGTTTTCCTTTTGGAGTCTCCTGTTCCTCCTTACGCTTGGAGGAACGGGTTTACTCTCTTGTGTCACTAGACTGCAGGGTTTCCTAGGGTGCATTTAGATTAGGTTCCTGTGTATGAGCTTTCCTACCACCAAGGATTGTTCATACTGGTAGTCAGCCAGGTCCTAGTCTTAGGGTCCCCTGTAGGAGGTGACCGGTTCCCTGGTTTTGTCTGTTCCCATCCCTCATACGCTCGGTGTGGCTTTTCCCCCCACACCAGAGTGTGACAGCATCTCTGGGAACTCCTTCAAGGCTGTTGGAATACCATTTCAGGTGACTACCTCTTGAAGCTTATCAAGAGAATGCCAAGAATGTGCAAAGCAGTAATCAAAGCAAAAGGTGGCTACTTTAAAGAACCTAGAATATCAGACATATTTTCAGTTGTTTCACACTTTTTTGTTAAGTATATAATTCCACATGTGTTAATTCATAGTTTTGATGCCTTCAGTGTGAATCTACAATTTTCATAGTCATGAAAATGCAGAAAACTCTTTGAATGAGAAGGTGTGTCCAAACTTTTGGTCTGTACTGTATATAGTAGAAAATTACACCAAACTGCTTTTCTTTTTTTTTTTTTGTGACTTCAACTCCCCAAAAAAAGATTAAAAGCAATCAGAAAGCCCAATGTACCCCAAAAATGGTGCCAATAAAAACTACAGCTTTTTAGGCAGAAAATAAGCTCTCATGCAGCTCAGTCAACAAAAAATAAAAAAGTTATCGCTCTTAAAAACCATGTCATAAAATTCCATGTTAGAAAATCCAGATGCCACTCCTTCCCTTCTGAGCCCTGGCATTTCCCCAAACAGCAGTTTATGACCACAATTGGTATGTTACTGTATTGAGGAGAAAATGGGTAGCAAATTGTGGAAGGATATTCTCCTGTTATCCTTTGTGAAAAAGAAAGTTTCGCCCTAACACACCATTTTCTTGTAAAAAAAAATATATATATATATATTTTTCATTTTCACAGCCAAGTATAATAAATTCTATGAAGCGCCTATTGGGTCAGTGGCTCACTATAGGGATGAGCGAATCGACTTCGGATGAAGTCGATTCACATAAAACTTCATTGTAATACTGCAGGAGCTCCGTACAGTATTAGAATGTATTGGCTCCGATGACCCGAAATTATTACTTCACGAAGTGTCACAAGACTTCATCTAATAACTTCGTGAATTAATTTTTACTCTAAAAAACCTTGGTACCGAACTCGGGTTCAGTTCCAAGTGGTACCTTGGAACTGAACCCGAGTTCGGTACCAAGGTTCTTTACAGTAAAAGTGAATTCACAATGTTATTACATGAAGTCTCGCAAGACTTCGTGAAGCAATAACTTTGGCTCATCGGAGCCAATACATTCTAATACTGTATGGACCGGGAGCTCCATGCAGTATTACATAGTTACATACATAGTTACATAGTTTATAAGGCCGAAAAAATACATCTGTCCATCCAGTTCGGCCTGTTATCCTGCAAGTTGATCCAGAGGAAGGCAAAAAATCCCTGTGAGGTAGAAGCCAATTTTTCTCACTTTAGGGGAAAAAATTCCTTCCCGAATCAGGCAATCAGAATTACTCCCTGGATCAACGACCCATCTCTAGTAACTATAACCTGTAATATTATTACACTCCAGAAATACATCCAGGCCCCTCTTGAACTCTTTTAGTGAACTTACCATCACCACCTCCTCTGCCAGAGAGTTCCATAGTCTTACTGCTCTTACCATAAAGAATCCTCTTCTATGTTTGTGAACAAACCTTCTTTCCTCCAGGCACAGAGGATGTCCCCTCGTCACGGTCACAGTCCTGGGGATAAATAGATGATGGGAGAGATCTCTGTACTGACCCCTGATATATTTATACATTGTTATTAGATCACCCCTCAGTCGTCTTTTTTCTAAAGTGAATAACCCTAATTTGTCCCTACACCTCCACGACGGCATGATATGGAGGATGCTCCGCCTCTTTAGGGGCAGGAAACAACTGAAATTGCGCAATAAAAGGCCTCCTCCACATGGCTACTTCAGTTGTTTCCTGTCCCTTTAAGATGCAGGAGCTGCGCATGTGATCGCATGACCTTTGGTTAGTAGTCCCAGCCTAGGCTGGAGGGTCGTGCAGGGG
>ONZH01011675.1:0-53937 GCA_900303285.1 Rhinella marina
CCACTCATTCATATCCTGGAAAAAATGCTGTTAAATCTGGATGGTCAGGGAACAGGAGATGTGGGGACTACATCTCATGGCCACATGAGCCCTGTGGGGGCTGAACAGGAGGAGGAGGAGGAGGAAGAGGACATTGAAGCACAAAGAATGCCTAGAGAAATGCGTAGTTTCTCTACCCAGGTGACAGGAGAGGAGGAGCAGGAGCAGCCAGCGGAGCTATGGGGCAATGAGGAAGAGGAGGTAGAGGACCCAGACACACTGTGGCAGTATGCAGTGGAGATGGAGGCAGGGAGTCCCTCCGAGTCACTTGTGCAAATGGCCCGATGCATGCTCGCTTGTGTAGTGACAGCCGTATTGTCACCATTCAGAAGAGGGATGACTACTGGCTCTCCACCCTATTAGACCCTGGCTACCGGTCCAAAATGGGGGCCTTTTTTACACCCGCCGAGAGGGAGGACAAACTGAACTACAATAGTCGTCAGTTGGCCGCTGCCTATCTGCGCCATTGTCCTTCCTCTCGCAGGTCTGACTGGGGGGGGCCCTCTGCACTCATTATCCACGGCTGCTGGAGGGGGGGTAGGGGTGGCAGTAGCAGTACCCGTCAGCAGCAGCAGCCTGAGTCTAGAGTCGCTGATGAGCAGCTTTCTTCACCCGCATAGTGAAGAAACTACTCACCAGCAGTATCAGCTAGACCTGGAGGAGGACCTGAAACAGCAGGTGGTGGTATACTTGGACAGCACCCTGCTGGCCGTCATTGAAGATCCGCTGGACTACTGGGTAGCCAAACTAGATTTGTGGCCGCAATTGGCAGAGTTTGCTCTGGAAAAGCTGCCCTGCCCGGCCAGTAGTGTGGCAGGGGCCATAGTTACACCAAGGAGAACTCGCCTATCCACCCAAAATGTGAAGAGATTGACCTTTGTCAAGATGAATCAGGCGTGGATCAGCCAGGATTTCCAACCACCAACGCCTGATGCATCAAATTAGATAATTCATGCTGTTTTTTGACTGTTTCTTCTGGCTACCTGCCTCACCAAATATTCTGATGCTGCCACCTGCCTGATGCCACACATCTGACGCCAAATGCTCCTTCTTACACCCACCATCGTCAGCGGGTAGTGTTAATGCCACCCACCTCCCCACACTGTCCTCGTGCCACTCTATAGTCTACTGATGCTGCTACTGCCTCCATAATGTCGTTGTACCATTCTGTAGTCTGCCCATGCTGCTGATGCTGCTACTGCCTCCATAATTTCGTCGTACCATTCTGTAGTCTGCCCATGCTGCTGTTGCTGCTACTACTACTGCCTCCATAATGTCGTCGTACCAATCTGTTGCATCGAAATTCTACTTACTGACGTGATATTTGCTTGGTGGGCCTGTGACTCAGAAATTCAACTTACTGACATTTTCAATCTTGTTGGGCCACTCTGTGACCTCCTAATTCTGCTACTACTCCTGCTGCCACTTCCACACTCTGTCATTGTGTCACTCTGGTGCCTCCAAATTCTACTGCTGCTGTCGCCACTTCCACGGTCTGTCATTGCGCCACTCTGTGGCCTCCACATTTTGAATACTACTGCTACCACTTGCACACTGTGCAGGTCAAATTTAAAAACGGTTGATACTTGCTCTACATCAATTCCTCGGGAACAGACATTTGTGGTCATGAGAACTTTTACCTTCCTATCTCTGTAGTCGTACCACCCTGGCCTCCAAATTTTACTGCTGCTGTCGCCACTTCCACGGTCTGTCATTGTGTCACTCTGTGGCCTCAAAAATCTACTGCTGCTGTTGCCACTTCCATGGTCTGTCATTGTACCACTCTGTGGCCTCAAAATTCTAACGACTCTACTGCCATTTTCAATAAGTCGTTGTGCCACTCTGTGGCCTCAAAATTATACCGACTCTACTGCCATTTTCAATATGTTGTTGTGCCACTCTGTAGCCTCAAAATTATACCGACTCTGCCATTTTTAATATGTAGTTGTGCCACTCTGTGGCCTCAAAATTTTACTGCTGCTGCCACTTCCACATTCTGTAATTGTGCCACTCTGTGGCCTCAAAATTCTAATACTACTGCTGCCACTTGCACACTGTGCAGGTCAAACTTGACAACAGTTGACACTTGTTCCACGTCAATTCCTCTGGCACAGACATTAGTGGTGATGAGAAATTTTCCCTTCCCATATCTGTTGTCGTGCCACTCTATACTCATAACCTCGTCGTGCCACTATGGCTGCTACCACTTGCCCAGTCTGTCACTGTGCCACTCTGGAACCTCAAAATTGTACTAATACTACTGCTGCCACTTACAAACTCTGTCGTTGGGCCACTCTGTGACCTCATAATTCTGCTACTACGGCTACTGCCACTGCCTCCTATATACTGTCGTTGTGCCGCTTTGTGGTCTCCTGATGCTACAGCTGCTGTCACTGCCTCCTCTACACTGTCGTCGTGCCACTCTGTGGTCTCCTGATGCTGCTGTCACTGCCATCTCCACACTGTCTGGGGGGGCTCTGCTTGTTTAAGCATGTAATAGAACAGGTTCTGTAAGAAATCTAGGTGGAATCAGTGAATTGGTGTAAAAAGAGTGCGCTCTTTCATGCCATAGTCAGATCATGGGCCTCTGCACAGTTCTTTATAGCTGGCGCTAACATTGACCTGTAAGGGTGAGTTCAGACTTTAGTTATTTGGTCAGTTTTGGCCCCATAACTGCCCAATTACATAAAGTGTGCAGCGATTCTAAGAGCGACGCCTGTTATCTGCGTGTCATACTGCCTCACAGTATTGTTTCACTACCACAGCAGACTCCCTATGTGTGTTACTGCAAGGCACAGTGTTCTACACCACTATACAGGCTCTCTGCAGCCTGGAAGTAGCCGTTTTTTTAACGCTATTCGCCACAAATTTATTCAGATCGAACCGAATCTTTTCGGAAAATTCGACGAACCAACCGAATCGAATTTTTGAAAAATTTGCTCATCTCTAATTGTAACCAATTTGGTATTTAATACAAAAATAAAAAAATCTATAAAAAGTCAATAGAAAACCCAATACATAAAAAAATCACACGCGTTCTGTTACCCTATAGTCGCAGTCCCCCTATTAGTTTCAAATGCAGAGCTCACGCAAAAATTGAAACTATAAAATAATATGTTGACCTTTTCTATTTGATGTAGTATTCCTTTTGTTAGTACAAGATGGTCTTTGGTTCCACTTAATACATTGTGCTTTTATAGTGGCATAATTTTATAATTGTCTTTCTTGAACAGTTTGTAGCACACTTGCGCTCCTTACCAGTAGCGCAATAAATGATACTTAGCACTATGCGCTTCTTACTAATACCACAGTTCCTGTCTTAAGTGGGATCGATGTGATGGTGAGTGGTAAGCGAAGATGTAATTAGCGTGCTCAGGAAGATTCCATTTCACGGGACTCCTCGTTGTCTGTGTTCGCGCTTGTGCCGGCTGAGTGCATGCACCCTGGATGGATACGGACACCAAGTCCCGCTGCTGCTCTGTACACCGTCAGCCCCTCGTTCCCCCTCTCACCTGCCGATGGAGGGCAATATCGCAGTCTCTAGTGGTAGGTAGCGTATATAGCTTATATGTGGATAATTCGTAAAAACTTAGTAACATAGTAACATAGTTTATAAGGCCGAATACAGACATCTGTCCATCCAGTTCGGCCTGTCATCCTACAAGTTGATCCAGAGGAAGACAAAAAAACCCTGTGAGGTAGAAGCCAATTTTCCCCACTTTAGGGGAAAAATTCCTTCCTGACTCCAATCAGGCAATCAGAATAACTCCCTGGATCAACGACCCATCTCTAGTAGCTATAACCTGTAATATTGTTACCCTCCAGAAATACATCCAGGCCCCTCTTGAACTCTTTTAGTGAACTTACCATCACCACCTCCTCAGGTAGAGAGTTCCATAGTCTCACTGCTCTAAGCGTAAAGAATACTCTTCTATGTTTGTGTACAAACCTTCTTTCCTCCAGACGCAGAGGATGTCCCCTTGTCACAGTCACAGTCCTGGGGATAAATAGTTCATGGGAGAGATCTCTGTACTGACAGCTGATATATTTATACATAGTTATTAGATCTCTCCTTAGTCGTCTTTTTTCTGAAGTAAATAACTCTAATTTTGATAATCTTTCTGGGTACTGTAGTCCACCCATTCCAGTTATTACTTTAGTTGCCCTCCTCCAGCTCTGCTATGTCTGCTTTGTTCACAGGAGCCCAAAACTGTGCACAGTACTCTATGTGTGGTCTGACTAGTGATTTGTAAAGTGGCAGGACTATGTTCTCATCATGGGCATCTATGCCTCTTTTGATGCAAACCATTATCTTATTGGCCTTGGCAGCAGCTGTCTGACACTGGTTTCTGCAGCTTAGTTTGCTGTTTACTAAAATTTCTAGGTCCTTTTCCATGTCAGAGTTACCCAATGTTTTACCATTTAGTATGTACTGGTGACTTGCATTATTCCTTTCCATATGCATAACCTTACATTTGTCAGTGTTAAACCTCATCTGCCACTTCTCTGCCCAAGCCTCCAGTCTATCCAGTTCCATCTGTAGCAGTGCACTGTCCTCTTCTGTGTTAATTACTTTACACAGTTTAGTGTCATCTGTAAAAATTGATATTTTACTGTGCAAGCCTTCTACAAGATCATTGATAAAGATATTGAAGAGAATACTTAGAGTACTGACCCCTGTGGTACCCCACTAGTGACAGTGACCCAATCTGAGTGTGTACCGTTAATACCCCCCTCTGTTTTCTATCACTGAGCCAGGTACTTACCCACATAGACATCTTCTCCCAGGCCAAGCATTCTCATTTTATATACTAACCTTTTATGCGGTACAGTGTCAAATGCTTTGGAGAAGTCCAGATTTACGACATCCATTGATTCGCAGCAGTCAAGTCTAGAACTTACCTCCTCATAGAAACTGATTAAATTAGTTTGACATGACCGATCCCTCATGAAGCCATGCTGATATGGAGTAATTTGCTTATTTTCATTGAGGTACTCCAAGATAGCATCTCTCAGAAAACCTTCAAGCTGTTTACCCACAACAGATATTAAACTTACCAGCCTATAGTTTCCGGACTCTGTTTTTGGACCCTGTTTGAATATTGGCACATTTGCTATGTGCCAATCCTGTGGAACACTCCCTGTCAGCATAGAGTCCTTAAATATCAGAAATAAGGGTCTGGCTATGACATTACTTAATTCTCTTAGGATACGGGGGTGTATGCCATCCGGTCCTGGCGATTTGTCTATTTTAATCTTTTTAAGACGCCGCTGGGTCAGACAGGGCACTTTTAATGGGGAATTTACTTTTATATTCTGCATTTCATCTGACAGCTTATTTTCCTCAGTGAATACAGTGAAGAAAAAAATATTTAGTAGCTTTGCTTTCTCCTTATTGCTCTCTGCAACTCCCTGTCACCACAGCGCGGGGACCCGATTGGGATGTACAAGATGCTGCAAACCCCCTGAATGCTGCAGTTAGCGTTACCGCAACATACATGGGTTTAATCCGCCTGCATCAGTGTTTTCACTGATGCTGATCGCGGCAGTGCATGTGGGGCAGCCGTTTAACCCTAGTACCGGCCATTTAGGACGAGCATTCTCATCCTGGGTCGGCAAGAGGTTAAAGGGGTTGTCACTTCAGCATCGGTGGCCGTGCTTGCACACTATAGGAAAAAGTGCCGGCCTATGTATGTTCCTACAGTCCTGGTCAACAGAGAGGCCAGTGCTTTTTTCTATAGTGTGCAAGCATGGCCACGATGCTAAATTGAAGTGTGGTCGTAACTATTGAAACAAGAAGCGTTTAATGTGATGGAAATATGAATCTAGCTACCAAAGGAAGCAATATGGATAATAACAATACATTAGTAAATGCAAAAAAAGGGGGTCAGTCAGCACATCCAAAGTGCAGGTGCACGCTGCCATGGCTAGAGACACAAAGGAAAAAACAAAACAGTGCAGCAGCACTCTGCAAACACAAATAATGTACAATAATGCCATAGTCCTATAAAACATTTTGGTACTAGTACTATGCTTATTTTGCAAAATTGAGAATCTTGGCAAATCATTTTGTACAAAATATTTGAGCCCATCTGCCATACGTCAAGACGTTCTCTTTCAGACGGGAACCTAGCGCTAATTTCTACCTGTTATGTGCCATAATGGCCACCATAAAACTCAGGAAGTGCTGGTTCCTTATGCATGCTGGGTCCACTCTGCCTTTGCCATTTTAGGTGCCTTAAAGGCCTCCATTGAATCCAGGAATGCAGGTACCAACATGCATACTGAGCCCACTCCATACCTCTCCTGGTGCTTCACAGCTTCCAATACATATACTGAGAGCAGGACACAGTCCTATAAAATGTTTTATAGGACTATGGCATTATTGTACATTATTTGTGTTTGCAGAGTGCTGCTGCACTGTTTTGTTTTTTCCTTTGTGTCTCTAGCCATGGCAGCGTGCACCTGCACTTTGGATGTGCTGACTGACCCCCTTTTTTTGCAGTTATACTGATCTGGAGGTGTGGCTACTCCAGCCAGTCTTGCACTCCTGATAAGCCTGTCTGCATTATAGGCTGATTTTAATCAGAGTAAGTATAAAACTGTGTCCTGCTCTCAGTATATGTATTGGAAGCTGTGAAGCACCAGGAGAGGTATGGAGTGGGCTCAGTATGCATGTTGGTACCTGCATTCCTGGATTCAATGGAGGCCTTTAAGGCACCTAAAATGGCAAAGGCAGAGTGGACCCAGCATGCATAAGGAACCAGCACTCCCTGAGTTTTATGGTGGCCATTATGGCACATAACAGGTAGAAATTAGCGCTAGGTTCCCGTCTGAAAGAGAATGCCTTGACGTATGGCAGATTGGCTCAAATATTTTGTACAAAATGATTTGCCAAGATTCTCAATTTTGCAAAATAAGCATAGTACTAGTACCAAAATGTTTTGTTTTTTCCTTAATACATTAGTAAATGCCATGATTAATTTTCTCTACATTATAAATGCCACTTGCTGAAGTGAGACAACCCATTTAGTTTAACTTCTATAATTTGAAGTACTCTTAAGGGACTATATACAGGAGTATGGGACTGTAAATAATATCATAAGTGATAACCAGCATGTGTTTACCAAGGACAGAAGTTGTCAGACTAACCTGATTTGTTTTTATGAGGAGTTGAGTAGAAGCCTGGACAGAGGAGCAGCTGTGGATGTCGTGTTTCTGGATTTTGCAAAAGCTTTGATACTGTTACTCATAGACATTTAATGGGTAAAGTAAGGTCTATAGGCTTGGAAAGTATAGTTTGTAATTGGATTGAAAACTGTCTGAAGGACTGTGTCCAGAGAGTTGTGTTCAATAATTCCTATTCAGAATGGTCCCAGGTTATATGTGTTGTACCCCAAGGTTCTGTTCTGGGTCCTCTATTATTTAATTTATTTATTAATGATATCGAGGATGGGATTTATAGCACTATTTCTATTTTTGCAGATGAAACTAAGCTATGCAGTACTGTGCAGTCTATGAAAGATGTCCATAAACTACAAGCTGACTTGAACACTCTGACATCAACTTGACAACGCTTCGAATACTTAGAGGTTAACTGGACCCCACGGTCAAAAACCACATTGTCAGGTATGCCATTTAAACGGAAGACTTCCTTAAAAGAAATTCAGCAGTGTCTTCAGCAGGAGGTAGTCCCTTTGTATGTGTAAAGTAAGCTATCTTGGTAAGACAATCAACTATTTCCAAAATAGCATTCATGTTCTAGAGGGTGGTAGCTCTACAATAAAGTCCATAGAAACAGACTCCCAAGGATGAGAAGGAATGGGAAGAGGTTACAGTAATCCTAAGGTTGACGTACAAGGTGTCTTGTTTTCTTGCACATGTTTGACAAGAACCAACATATTTCTGAACATCATCTTCGAATCTTGGCCACCAAAAAGAGTGAGACAAAAGTTATTTTGTCTTGTGAACTCCCTTACGACCTTCCGATATAGAATTATAAATTAAACGTAAAATCTCTAGTTGAGCAGTCTTAGGTACATAGAAACAATGGCCAAAAGTCCAGAATCCATCCTTAAAAACTATATGTTCTTCTTCTGGAAGGTTTTCAACCAAAGGATCTCCACTTATTTGAAGCAAAGGATCTCCATATCTTTGATGCACTGAAGTATACCAGTAAAAAAGGTTGCAGCCGCAAAATTTTTGGCAGGTAAGTTGGTTGTCTCTAGTTTGTGATCTTGTGAGTCGTCAGAGAACATTCTGGACAAGGTATCAGCTTTCCCATTACGGGATCCAGGTCTGTAGGATACAATGAAATTAAATCTTGCAAAAAAAAAAAAAGATCATAAAGGCTAATTTCCCTGGGTTGAAGGTGGCATTTTAGGGCATAGACTGGGAGCAGTTATTGTCACATAATAAGGCTACATGTACACGACCGTATGTGTTCTGCGGTCCACAAATTGCGGATCCGCAAAAAAAAACGGATGACATCCGTATGGCATCCGTGTTTCCAGTTTTTTTTGCGGATCCATTGTAACAATGCCTATCCTTGTCCGCAAAACGGACAAGAATAGGACATGTTCTATTTTTTTTGCGGGGCTACGGAACGGACATACTGATGCGGATAGCACACAATGTGCTGTCCGCATTTTTTGCTGACCCATTGAAATGAATGGGTCCGCATCCTATCCGCCAAAAAAACGGAACGGACGCGGAAACAAAATACGTTCATGTGCATGAGGCCTAATACTGAGGATAAATGGGAGAATTTAAATCCACATTGAGTATTTGCACTAAAAAATGTATTCCTTTAGGTAACAAGTATAAACGGCTAAAATTAAACCCCACATGGCTTATAGCTACTGTAAAAAGGGTAATTTAAAAAAAAGGGCATTTAAAAAATACAAATCTGAGGGGTCAGCTGTAACGTTTGACATTTATAAAGGGATTATTAAAATCTGTAAAAAGGAGATACAATTAGCAAAAATACAAAACAAACAGCAGGTGGCAAAAGAGAGCAAAACAAATCCCCAATAATTCTTTAACCCTTTCGTACTGGGCCACTTTTCATCTCAAATCCCAGGCCATTTTTTGCAAATCTGACATGTGTCACTTTATGTGGTAATAACTTTGGAACGCTTTTACTTATCCAGGCCATTCTAAGATTGTTTTCTCGTCACATATTGTGCTTCACAAGTAGTACATTTGTGGCAAAATATTTCATTTTTATTTATAAAAAATACCAAATTTAGCAAAAATTTTGAAAAATTAGCAAATTTCAAAATTTCAATTTCTCTACTTTCAAAATACATACCAATACCTCCAAAAATAGTTATTATTTTACATTCCCCATATGTATACTTTATGTTGGCATCATTTTAAAAATGTTATTTTACTTTTTGGGACATTAGAGGGCTTAGAAGTTTAGAAGCCATTTTTCAAATTTTCAACAAAATTTCCAAAACCATTTTTTTAAGCACCAATTCAGATATAAAGTGATTTTGAGTGGCTTACGTAATGGAAACCACCAATAAATGACCCCATTTTAGAAACTACACCCCTCAAATTATAAAAAACTGCTGTTTCAAACTTTGTTAACCCTTGAGGTGTTCCACAAGAATTAATGGAACATGAAGAAGAAATTTCAAAATTTCTCTTTTTTGGTAGATTATTCATGTTAATTATTTTTTTTCTTGCAACACAGCAAGGGTTAACAGCAAACTAAACCTCAATATACATTACTCTGATTCTGCAGTTTACAGAAATACCCCATATGTGGTGGTAAACGTCTCTATAGGTTTGTGGCAGTGGTCAGAAGGAAAGGAGCTCCATACGGATTTTGGAGGCAGATTTTGCTAGAATGGTTTTTAGGCACCATTTTGTAATTGAGAGACCCTGACGTACCCCTACAGTGGAAACCCTCAAAAAGTGACCCCATTTTGGAAACTACACCCTTTAAAGAATATATTAAGGGGGGTTCTGGCCACTTTGACCCCCTAAGCGTTTTACGGAATTTGGAAACACTTGGCTGTGACAATGAAAAGTTTCATTTCTTCCAATAAAATGTTGTTTTAGCCCCAAATTTTTCATTTTCACAAGGGGTAACAGGAGAAAAGCACCCCATAATTTGTTCCCCATTTTCTCCTGAATACGGCAACACCCCATATGTGGTGGTAAACTGCTGTGGGGGCACATGGCAGGACTCAGAACAGAAGGAGCGCCATATGGATTTTACAACACAGATTTTGATGGATTGGTTTGCGGGAGCCATTGATTTTTATTTTTTTGAGTTATTGTCTTGTCTTTGAGTCATTGTGGGGGCTCAATTTTTGTGGGACGAGATGACGGTTTGATTGGTACCATTTTGGGGTACATATGCCTTTTTGATCGCTTGGTATTACACTTTTTGTGAGGCAAGGTGAAAAAAATGGCTGTTATGGCATAGTTTTTTTAACATTTTTTTACAGCATTCGCCTGGGGGGCCATCTCATGTAATATTTTTATAGAGCAGGTTGTTACGGACACGGTGATACCCAATATGTCTAACTTTTTTATTTTTGGAAAGTTTCACACATTAGATTTATTTTTGAACAGAATAAAATCTTTTTTTGTGTTGCCATTTTCAGAGAGCCATATTTTTTTTATTTTTCGGGCGATTGTCTCAGGTAGGGTATCATTTTTGCGGGACAAGATGGCGGTTTGATTGGTACCATTTTGGGATAAATATGCCTTTTTGATCGCCTTCTATTACACTTTTTGTAAGACAAGGTGACCAAAATATGTCTGTTAACTTTTGGGGGTCTGATCCCCTTTACAATGCATTACAATACTTTTGTATTGTAATGCATTGGTTGTAAGTGTATTACTCAGTGTAATACACTTACAGCCTGCTTCCTGTGTGATCCAGGGGGCTGGACAGCACAGGCACGCAGGGATAGCAGCCACGATGCCTAAGGAAGGCAACGGGCTGCTATCCGAGCCATCGGGTCCCCGTCACAGCAGCGCGGGGACCCGATGGCCCTCCCACTCGCCATCCTGAATCCCTTAACTCCTGCACACCACATGTGCCGCGGTCAGCGCTGACCGCGGCACATGAAGGGTTAATGTGCCGGCATCAGTGTATTCACCGATGCTGGCGCATTCAGCAGGGGTCCGTCACCTGGGCACATGTACGGCGCTGGGACTTGCGGCAGTGATTTTTGCGCCGTACATGTACGGCGCTGGGAGTCTAAGGGTTAAATATATAAATGCTAAAAAAACAAGGTCTGAGCAGGTAGGTAAGATAAGGAAAGGCAGGTACTAAATGTTTTTTTTCTTTTAGCTCTATATATACAAAAGAAGAGAAAGGAGCTGATATCTGTGCTGCTGGGGCTGTTAGGCTACTTTCACACTTGTGTTTATTTTTTCCGGCATTGAATTCCGGTTTAGGGGCTCAATACCGGAAAAAAACTGATCCGTTTAGTCCCCATGCATTCTGAATGGACAGTAATCCGTTCAGTTTGCATCAGGATGTCTTCCGTTCCGTCACTTTTACGGTATTTGGCCAGAGAAAAAAACGTAGCTTGCTGCAGTTTTTTTTCCTGTCAAAATTCCGGATCAGTTACTAAATTACCGGATCTGGTATTAATTCCCATAGAGAAGTATTAATCCGGATCCGGTAATAATTTTTCCGTAAATAATTCCGGTAACGGATCCGGATTTTTAATTGCACGCATGCGCCGATATATAGCAGGAAGATGCTTTCTAGCTTCCTGTTTTGGCCCAGAACGCCACAGAAGGGAGATCGCCAGAACGCCACAG
Source organism: Rhinella marina (assembly GCA_900303285.1). Classification (NCBI taxonomy): domain Eukaryota; kingdom Metazoa; phylum Chordata; class Amphibia; order Anura; family Bufonidae; genus Rhinella; species Rhinella marina. The sequence goes on from ONZH01011675.1 coordinate 11,839, forward strand.
TTTGGAGACGATTGCGTTGGTGAGTACTTTTTTTTTTTTTTTTTTCCCCTTCTTCCACCCAAACCACCCCTCCTCCCTGAACCACCAATGACCACTGTATCACCAACGTATCCCTGAACCACCAATGTATATATATATTTTTTTATATTTATTTTAATGAATGTAATAAGGGATGCTGGGAGTAGTACTGCTTCTCCTGACATCTTTCAACAATTATTTATAATGTATATAGTAGTGTGTGTGTGTGTATATTTAATATATATATATATATATATATATATATATATATATATATATATACACACACACTGCTATATCCTATATAAATACTAGTTGAAGGATGTTAGGAGTAGTAGTACCTATGCAATATTACTACTAACATCCCCTTTTTAATATAAATATATAAAAATATAGTGTAATCATATAATGTTATTAAGAGGGGATGTTAGGAGTATTACCGCATAGGTACTACTACTCCTAACCTCCTAACATCCTTCTACTATTATTTATATAGGATATAGTTGTGTGTGTATATATATATATATATCTATATATATATCTATATATATATATATATATATATATATATATATATATATACAGACACACACACCACAGTATGCAGTATTACTCCTAACAGCCCCTCTTGGGTTAATAAAATACTTTTATAATTTCTTTTTTTTTTTTTTTTCAGAAACAAAAATACACGGTGATGTCAAAGGAGGATCTCCGTTTTTCACTTCGGCTAGTTTGTTTAAAAAAAAAAAAATTTACTTTTGTTTTTTAAATAATTTTAACATGCAAAGTAAGTACTTTTCAAATGGGTGCGTTTGAGAGGCTGTCCACTTAAAATACTTAATTGCTTCTGTTTTTAATTACAGACGTTTCTTCATCAAGCGACGCCGGGAGCCCTCCTCGCCAAAGACGTAGAGATGATGTTACGGTATGTCAAATTTTATCACTGCTATCAGAGTTGTGATATATTAAATATGTATAATATATTTTTTTTTATTCTATACAGTCATCCTCTGAGGAGGTGTCTCCCGGCCAGGAGAATAGAGGAGTAGAGGAAAGTAGGGGTGGAGGACAGGAAGAGGTAATTTTTATTTTATTTTTTTTGTTTTTTTTCTCACACAAACTGAAATGTTATTGTCATTAAAAATGTTTTTTCCTTTGTTTACAGCCATCTCGTCCTGTTGCCTCACAAAGAGGTCCTCGTGGCTCCACCAGAAGAAGTCGGGGTGTTGCACGCGGCGGTCGGGTCGTGTAAGTTCTTGGCATTTTGAGTTTATTAAATGTGAAAATATATACTGCATATCACTCTAATGTTTTTTTGTTTTTTTTCAGGGTTCCAGAGTCTCCACCACCAGGGGTGAGGAGGACATCGGTATATATATCGACAATGACCTCCTCATCCAGATGGTGGAGGCGCGCCCACCATTATGGGACCACACCGACCGCCGCCATGCAGATCATGCACATACCCGGCTCCTCTGGTGTGAGATATGCCAAGCCATGGTTCCCAATTGGGAGGACCTCACAGAGAGGCAACAGGACCACTGCGGTAAGTATTCAATTTGAATGTGAATAATTTATGTGTTTATTACTTGAAAAATGGTTTACTTTTTTATTTGGTTTTTAAACGTACCTGCCACCAATAGTACATCAGCTAATGTCTTTACATTGCTGTAGTGGCCACATCAATATAATTGTAAACCATTTTTATTTGGTAAAACAATGATTGGAGTGAACTATTTTTTTTTTAATTTAATTTTTTTCTTTTTTTGTTTTTTACAGGAACAAGTATCGTAGTGCAGTGGTGGTCGATCAGGGACCGTTATAAGAAAGATTACAATGAGGAACTTCGGGCCCCGAGGGGTTAAGGGGCAACCTCAAGGCGAGAGTATAGGTATTACTCCGCCTTGGGGTTCCTACGTAGAACCCTAGAGCTGCAAAGGTAAGAAATACTATAACATTTTTTTAAATTTTTTTTTTATTGTAAAATCTGTATGGACCAGAAACAATGTCAGGTGACAATCTGTCTTGGCCATACACATAATATTGTCATAATTAAAATTGCTAATTTTTTTTTTCCTTTACAGAACAGCTAGCAGCACTCGGGCGCCTGAAGTTCCTCCAGAGGCAGTCCCTGAAGAACCAGCCACCACGGGCCCCTCTCGTCCTGTTCAAACAACTGGTCAGGACACTAGTGTTCCCCTACCTACGCCCCCTGGCGACGCATCGATGGCCCAATTAACACTACTTTTTGAGGCCATCATGCGTCGCCAGAGGGCAGGTAGGAGCCATCAGGCGCACTACGAGGATCTCAAAAGGCTCGTTTACAAGTCCTTGATGGGATTCACAAAAAGAGTTGGCGGTTTGGAGGATAGTTTGTGACATCTTCAGGAGGGGGCGGTGTTGACATCGCAAATGAGTCCAGTTCAAATCTATTTGAACTCGTTAGCCCCCGTGATGGAACGATTATCGCCTGACCATCTGTTTGAAGCCAGAAGACTGATGGACTACGCTTTGTGGCAGGTGCAACACCGCCCCCCAACCTTTCCCCCTTCCCAGCCCTATCCCCCATCACACTCCTATCCCCCATCCCACTCCTATCCCCCAGCCCCCACCTATCCTCCATCGCAGCCTCCTCATCCCCCAGTCCAACCTCCTTCCCATTCCCAACCCCCCGTGGTCTTTACTCAATCTTTTTCTATGTCTTCTCCTCCTCCTTTCTTGTCTTCTACTTTTTTCACTACTCCTTCTACTCAGGAACCTCCTTCTCCTGCCCCATCCTATTCCCTTCATACTCCCTCTGTTGCACCTGCCACAACGCGTCTTTTTCAGTCCACAGCGGCAGAAAGCCAACAGGGCAGAGGGGCTCCTAGCGGCACATCTTCCACCCCACAGACCTCCACTCCGTCGCACCCTGTTTACAGGGACATTTAAGATTTATATTCATATTTTTATATTGTTTTTAAAATATTTTATATTACAATAAATGTTACATATATTAAAAAATTCTTGTGTTTTCGTATGTTAACTATAACATAATATAAATTTTAGTAAACTTAAACATGAATGACATTTTTGGTCGCTCTTCCAATGTGGTGAGATGATGTTAAAACACACATGTAGTGTAGTGCATACATGAAAGACATAATCTGTCCATGCTGGGTGAGCGACCACATTTGTGGTTGCTCTTCCAGTGCGGTGAGATGATGTCAAAACACACATGTAGTGTAGTGCATACAGGAAAGACATAATCTGTCCTCACAGGAAGAGCGACCACGTTTTTGGTCGCTCTTCCAGTGCAGTGAGATGATGTCAAAACACACATGTTGTCACGGGAAGCCGGCGGCACGCTCCCCGCTTGCAGCGCTGCCGGACTTCCGCTACCACGGAGCGAGGACGCGACTGGAGTCCTCGTCTCCATGGTAACAAGAGGCGGGGAGCGTCGGGCGCGCTTCCGGATGCTGCGTGCCCGGCGTCCCCGCCCCCCTAGACACGAGCAGTGGGCGGTACTGAGCGCTGGCCCGGCAAGCCAGCGCTCAGAGTATATTTATATATGGGGTGCCTTATATTTGGGTCATGTGGCGCTGGCCACGCCACGCCACATGACCAAATTTATAGCATATTTGAGCGCTGGTCACGTTTGGCCAGCGCTCATTATGCAAATGAGGTCATGTGACGCTGGCCCCGTCACATGACCCATTGGAGGGCTTTTTAAAGCTGCCAGCTACCCTCTCAAATCGCCTGTGATTAGTTACCTCTTTGATCAGTGCTCGTGCGACCTTTTGCTGGAATTATTACCTGGATTTTGGATTTGGACTTTAGACCTCTCTTTCGCTTCTCCCCTGGTATTGACGTGACCTCTTGTGTTTGACCCGGCTTTCTGACTACTCTTACATTGTGTTTGTCCCGTCTGTGTTTGTCCGTCCCTGTGTTCCCTTTCCCTCCCTGCGCACTTATCCAGTGTAGGGACCGCCTTCGTGGTTGTCCGCGGCTGCCTAGGGCCGACTGAGGCAAGTAGGCAGGGAAAGAAGGAGGGGTCAGTTCAGGGCTCACCACCCTTGTCTCCCCTCGTGACACATGTAGTGTAGTGCATACATGTAGGTAAATAAATGAACAAAAAAATATATACTTTAAATTTAATCAAATTTATTTAACAACATTTATTAACAATAGAAAGACAAATAAATATATTATTAAATAACAAATCTACCAAAAAAATGTGAAATTAATCCTAAAGAACATTATAATGAAACACATCAAATATTAATAATGTAAGTCTCATTTACACCATTTGGTCCTGCTACTCAAGTCTTCCATAAGGTGACACGAAATATTCGGCAAATGAGTCACGCATCCTAGCCACAGCAACAGTTCCCCTAATGCCAACGTTTTCAAAACTGGCCAAATTGCTATCCTCTGGTATTTGATCCAGGTGAAGTGGCTCCTTTGTCAGAAGGTAGTTGTGCAGGACCACGCATGACTTTACTACTTCATCCACAGTATGGATTTTTAGTTGCATAGGTTTAGTAAAGACTCTCCATTTTGACACTAGTATCCCAAAAGCGCATTCCACCCTTCTGCGAGCCCGAGTTAGTCTATAATTAAAAATGCGCTTTTGCCTACTCAGTCCGCGACTGCAGTACGGCTTTATTAAATTGGTGCACATTTGAAACGCTTCATCTCCGACCAAAACAAAGGGCATGGGGTTGCCATCTGACCCTGGTAGAGGTTGCGGAGATGGAAAATCAAAGTCATTATTATAGACTCTTCTGCCCATGTCAGAGTTTTTAAAGATCATGGAGTCGTTGGTTCGACCATAACCACCAACATCTATTGCAACAAATGTGTACTTAGCATCTGCTATCGCCATTAAGATGATAGAAAAATATTTTTTGTAATTAAAATACTCTGATCCAGATCCATGTGGCTTGATAATCCGAATATGTTTCCCATCCACTGCCCCGAGACAGTTAGGAAACTGGCATACTTCCCAAAATTTTTCCGAAATTTCTATCCACTGCTGACGAGTAGGATGAGGTATAAATTCAGCATGCAATACATCCCACAAAGCAGAGCATGTATCTTGGATGATGCAGGAAACTGTAGATATTCCAAGACGAAACTGGTAATGGAGTGACGTGAACGTTTCTCCAGTTGCAAGATACCTAAAGGAAAAACAAAAATAAATTATCATCAACTTTATGCACTACACTTTTATACAAAACAAAAAACCCTAAAACATTATACATTACAAATATTATAATTACCTTAATGTTAACATTAATCTTTCTGCCGCACTGATGCTTCGACGGAACCTGGTGTCCTGTCTCTCTATTCTATGACACACTCTTCGCAGGAGGACGTCAAAGCTGGAAACGGTCATCCGGAGGTAATGAAAAAACTTTTCAGGATAGTTCCGCAGTTCTGGAAAAAGAACCTCAAAAGCACCCCTTCTCACACGCTCAGAATTTAAAGGATGGACCCAGAAGCGACGGCGGCGTCTGGCTCGAAGGCATCTTCTCCAGCATGACACAAGAATCAAAGCCTGAAATCCAAACTGAATGTGCTCTGGCAACATCTTGGCAAGCTCTGAGGGGTAAGTGACCTTTTACTCATTTTATACCCACTGTACTATTAGCATTTCATTGTATATTCTTTTTATATTGTCTTTACAATTTACAAATGACATTGGTTTGTAAAAGTATACATTTACATGTTATATTGATTCTACAGGTATGTAAAATTGCCTTTTATACTCCTCTGTTATATTAAACAATGGAAAACCGAATCCGGATCTGGTTTTCCGGATGAAACCAGATAGAACGGATCTGGTATTTCACCAGATCCGTATTACGGATCTGGCTAAACTATGCTTCCGTTTTTCCGGATCCGGAATAACGGAACACACAGCCGGATTCAGGCAACGCAAGTGTGAAAGAGGCCTTAGTACTGTACATCCAGTAATATACTCAATTGGCTAACTGCGGATATGGTCCAAGATAAGTTAAATAAGGTAAATGTGAACAAGGCTCCGGGTCCAGATGGATTACACCCAAGAGTGTTTAAAGAGTTCAGTTCAGTCATTGCTGTGCCCCTGTTTATAATTGTTAAAGATTCTCTAGGTACAGGTACCTAGAGTGCCAAGTGCCAAGTGATTGGCGCCAGGCAAATGTGGTGCCCATATTCAAAAAAGGATCTAGGTCCTCCACAGGTAATTATAGACTAGTTAGTTTAACTTCTGTTGTGGGAAACATGTTTGAAGAACTCTTAAGGGACTATATACAGGAGTATGTGACTGTAAATAATATTATAAGTGATAACCAACATGGGTTTACCAAGGACAGAAGTTGTCAGACTAACCTGATTTGTTTTTATGAGGAGGTGAGTAGCAGCCTGGACAGAGGGGCGGCTGTGGGTGTCGTGTTTCTGGATTTTGCAGGGGCTTTTGATACTGTCCCTCATAGAAGTTTAGTAAAGTAAGGTCTATAAGCTTGGAAAGTATACTTTGTAATTGGATTGAAAACTGGCCGAAGGACCGTCTAGAGAGTTGTGGTGAATGATTCCTATTCTGAATGGTCCTGGTAATAAATGGTGTACCTCAAGGTTCAGTGCTGGGTCCTATATTATTTAATTTATTTATTAATGATATCGAGGACGGGATTAATAGCACCATTTCTATTTTTGCAGATGACACTAAGCTATGTAGTACTGTGCAACCTATGGAAGATGTCCATAAACTACAAGCTGACTTGAACACTCTGAGTAATTGGGCATCAACTTGGGCATCAACTTGGCAAATGAGGTTCAATGTGAATAAATGTAAAGTTATGCAACTTGGTAGTAATAAGCTCTGTGCTTCATATGTCCTAGAGGAGGTAACACTGGGAGAGTCACTTGTAGAGAAGGACTTGGATGTCCTTGTAGATCATAGATTGAATAATAGCATACAGTGTCAATCAGCTGCTTCCACCAGGATATTGTCATGCATTAAACTAAGCTTGGACTTGCGGGTCAGGGATGTAAAACTACCACTTTACAAAGTGTTGGTGCGGCCTCATATGGAAAATGCAGTTCAGTTCTGGGCACCAGTCCATACAAAGGACGCATTCCAGCTGGAAAAAGTACAGAGGAGAGAGACTAAACTGATAAGGGGCCTGGAGGGTCTTAGTTATGAAGAAAGATTAAAAGAATTGAATTTATTTAGTCTTGAGAAGAGACCTCTAAGGGGGGACATGATTAACCTATACAACTATATAAATGGATCATACAAAAAATACGAAGAAAAACTGTTCCATGTAAAATGCCCTCAAAAGACAAGGGGGCACTTCCTCCGACTGGAGAAGAAAAAGTTCAGTTTCCAGAAGCGTCAAAGCTTCTTTACTGTAAGAACTGTGAATCTGTGGAATAGACTTCCACAGGTCGTGGTCACAACAGGAACAGTGGACAGTTTTAAAAAGTGTTTAGATGAATTCTTAAAAGTAAACAACATTAATGCTTATGAAAATGTGTAGAAATCTGAGTCTCACTTCATTGTAGGATTCACGTCCCCACCTATCCCTTGGTTGAACTTGGATGGACTTGTGTCTTTTATCAACTGTATTAACTATGTAACATTGTGCCTGTCTGCCAGAATGTCTCCTTGCTGATATAATAAATTCAAGATTCTGATGGTCAGTCAGAATCTGTACAGGGTGAGAAATGCCATTCAAGAAGATTCCTCAATTCTGTAAATACCTTCTTTATTGCTAATAATTCCATGTTTCCAATGTCCAGGATAACATCTGAAAACATAAAAAGGCGCAAGGATGTAACAACTGCTTATCACCCACTTCTTGGGATAGCACTGCTGCCATAGCTCTGGATAAGGATGGACTAATATTAGATCAGAGGTAAAAAGAATCTTTAAATTTTGAATGCAGCTTCGGAACTTGACGACCACTTAAAAGGAATTCTTTTCTGTGTAAGTTGAGTGATTGGACAAATCATTTTTGAGAAGTTCCTAATAAATTTGCGATAAAAATGAGCACAACCTACAAATCTTTGAACATCCTTCACAATATTGTGAGTCAGCCAATCTAATATATGTAGCTTGATTTCTGTCTTTTCAAATTCACAATTTTCCAGTTTAATGTATAGCTGGTTCTCTTTTAAATGGCTCGAAACCATGCTAACTTGTTTCCAGATTCTGGAGTAAATGAATATGTCATTCAATAGGCCACTATGAATCGTTTCAGAAGAACCCAAAAAACATCATTGATGAAGTGCTGAAAAGTAGCTGGGGCATTACAAAGTCCAAATGGAATAACTGGCGATTCAAAATGTCCTTATCACTGTCTTCCACCCACCTCCAGGCCAGATGCATACACAATTGTACAGTTTTCCTCACATATCAAGTTTAATAAATATTTTTGCTGAACGTACTCTCTCAAGTAACTCTGGAATAAGTGAAATAATAGGATCTCTCCGCTGACAATTCTGACAGTATTCTAAAGAAAAAGTTAGTTTTCTTGACTGCCAATTTATAGAGGGATTGTAGATGCCAAACAAACATATCTTTTCACAATGATTAGGTTCATATATTTATTCCAGGTCAACAGTTTCACCAGTTACAAGACCTGAACTCAATAGTCAATAGTCACTAGTTCCACCGGTGAAGATCTTGACCTATGGTCAATATGATTATCAAGAGCAAATTTAATGTCCATAAAATTCCCAGCTTCCCCAGAATCCAGCATTACTGCAGTAGATAACTTTATAGGGGCTATAAGAGAGTTGAATAGGTAAGATGAAATGAGGTTGATTTCAAGACATGTTATCTGTATCTGGTGTCACAGTTGACAGGGGCTGTGTTGCCAAACACATGTGAATCACAATGGGAACATGATGCTGAATTCTGAATGAGTTCAGTTGCAGCTACTGATCTTTGAGGTTTATTTGGGCAGTCCAACACATAATTTCCATATTGTCCACAATAAAGACATAGGGGAACATTTATCAGACTGGTATAAATTAGAACTGGCCTAATTGCCCATAGCAACCAATCCGATTTCACCTTTCATTTTGCACAGCTCCTTTGGAAAATGAAAGGTGGAATCCCCTATGGTTTTTCTGTAAGGCGTCAACGCTTCTCTAATGCAGAATTTGATCCCTGGATTACATCTACTTGCTCTAGTTCTGGATAGTGTTGAGCGAATCTAATTATCCGAAGTAGACTTTGATCCCAATTTTAGGAAAAATTTGATTCGCCCTAAAGCCAAATTTCCTTGCGCTTCATTGTAAAGAATCGATTTTCCCTGAAATGGTGGTTAAAAAAAAACCTCATCGATTTCCGTGCAAAGAGCCTGCATCGACCATCTTGATTGAAGATACCATGCAAAATCTTGTGCGCAATGACATATGACATCACCACCCTGGGCGATGTGATGACATCATCACATCACTATGTGAGACTTCTTGCACGGTGTCTTCAATTAAGATGGCCACGGCGGACTCTTTACAATCAAATGGAGAAGGTGAGTATTATTTATTTACTTTTCTAACAGATTAAACCCTGAAAGCCCTCATTTTTAATTTCAGATGCAGGGATCAGCAATGAACATGCCATCTGAGGGGTTCAATGTAATTCAGATATCTGAAAAACGTGCTGTGACAAGGCACAGTGGTTGGCAGTGGTCAGACGTATGCAGGATTTGATGCACAAGCACAGGAGATCAGGCGTAATCAGGCATATGCAGAGTTCGGTACACAAAGGAAGACAATCAGGTGTAGTCAGACGAATGCAGGGTTCGATACACAGGAGCAGGAGATCAGGCGTATGCAGAGTTTTGTACTCAGGAGATCAGGTGTAGTCAGGCGTATGTAGAGTTTGGTACACAAAGGCAGTAAAAAAGTCAGGAAGGAAGGTGGAAGTGGGGATACTAACAAGCCAGAATAATCAGATGGATGCAGGAACACACAACTGAGCAGGGCTACAACAGAACAAGGCTAGAGATAGAATAGTGGCTAAGGCTGCAAGCTACAACTGAGGAGTCTGGGATTCAAATCCAGGTATGTTCAGTTCTTGACACTCTGTGATCACTGAACCATGGGAGTCAAGAGACACTGGTGTGAAGCACTGACAGTTCAGGCAAAACCATAGTGGCATAGGGACAGGCCAAGCTCAAGGCAGACAGAGTATATGTCATTTGATAAACAGTATACGATCAGGACTGACAGCTCCGGGTCAGAATGGATATCACACAGAGGTCTGGTCAGGCAGTGAAGAGTCATATCCAGGAAACACGCAGAAGTCAGTGCATGGATAGACAAACATAGAAACAGCACATCTTTGCATGACACAAGTGAACTACAACATTTTACAGGCTGCAGTATGAATGGGAGTAACAGAGAGCTACTATGGCCCCGCAACACTGATGCTAGCTGGGCTTCTAGAGGTCACATGCTGTTCATCGCTCACGTGACTGTGACTGACAATCACTAGCCTTAGCGGTCTTAGGAAACCCTTTAAACAAAAGGTAATTTTCTGATGAAATATTCCTGTCACGTTCTGTCATTCATTCAGGGGTATGTGCAGCCCTGAACTTAACCCCACCTCTGACCCTGCCTACTTGCATGGCCCGTCCTAGGCAACAGCATACAACTAGTCGACGGTCCCTAGCTTAGGTACGTGCTGGGGCGTACAGGGAGGGGAACAACGAGGAGAACACAATAAACAAACGACAGAATGCACGCACAATATCGGGAAATCACCAAGCCAAGGTCAAACCAGAAAGTCACCTCAAAAGCCATAGGAGAGAGCAGGATTCAAATCAAATGAAGAAGCCGAGGTCAAAACCGAGAGGTAGCTAAGTACAAAGGGATAGTCAAAAACATAAGCCGAGGTCAAGTACAATAGTCACAGATTATGACAAACCGTAAGCACTGGAAATAAGACCAATCACAGGCAACCTGTAGCCAGCAGGCTGCCTGTTTAAATAGGCCCAGCAGATGGGTCACTCATGGGCGTCGGTGCTCAGCTCCCCTGCTGCTTGTAATCCAGGGGATGGAAGACACTGGCCGCGCTTGTAAAGTGTGTGTCGCCGGGTCCCGTCCCCTGGGTCCCCATTTGGAAATTGTATTTAGTGTTTGTAATAGTAAAGTGTCTGATGCGATTGATGAACACATAAATAGAGACAGGTTTACCTGGAGTATACCAAAGGACCTATGGTTTGAGGTCTCGGCTATGTAGACATACCAGGCACTGTATGTTATCTCAGTGATACACTGCTTGCCCTGTATCATAGGAAAGGCCAAGGTCAGGGCAGGCAGAATTCATGTGATTCGATAAACGGTTAGGCTTCACCCAACCACTAACCATGAGTGGAAAAAATGTTTTTGTGTTATCATTCATATTCTCTGAAAAAAGGCCAAAACAGCCAAAATTCTGCAGGGGTATGTAAACTTTTGAGCACAACTGTATGGATGACTTAGGCTCAGTTGAAATGACATTTGGGAATGGTATTTGGTGTATGCAACAGTAAAGTTTCTGGTGCTTATGCCGAACATATACATAGAGACAGGTTTTCCTGAGTCAAGTCTCAAGGCCAATTTAAAGGGTCAAACATTGACTTATAGGATAGCTGCCTTATATCTGGTGGCATTAGAGGCAGAGCTTGTTAAGAGCTCATTTGCATCCCTTTCTTCCCAGAATTCCAGAGGAGCATGTATGATAATAGATAACAAGAACCAAATGATGACTTCAAATGGATGACAGCACAAACGGATGAAGGAAATGGCAGTCAGGCAATGGAGCTGATGAAAGTTGGTGATGGCATACAGATTGAGAGTGAATGAATGAATGATGGTGAACCAAATATACACAAGTGGACACCATTGTTGGTACTTTTCCATTAAAAACAAAACAACAATGGTCACTGAAATAACTCATAACTGACAAAAGTAGTAATAAATAAAAATCAACTAAAATAATAAATACAAACCAGACATTCCTTTTGAATTGTACTTCAACAGAAAAACAAACTAATGAAACTGGCCTGGACAAAAATGAAGGTACCCTTAAAGGGGTATTCACATCTCACAAATGTAGTTTGTATAGTTAGATATAGCCATACCAATATTATTACTAATAGAATGTATTTATATAAAATGTACCCAGAGGCGTAGCTAGAGGTTCAGCACAGGGGGGGCGAAACATACTTGAGTGGGCCCCCCACTTGGCTTCCCAAACGCACGTTTCCAACTTCACAGGCACATACTACTAGTTGTGGTTATAATATTGTATTAGAAAGATTACTATATAAACTGCTAGATCATCTATGCTGCTAAGTACAGTACAATAGACTTTCTACATACCCTACTCTAAATACTCTACCACATAATGCAGTGAAATATAGGAGTAATAGGAGTAAAAAACAAGAGGACTCCTATGTTAAAGGAAACCTGTCCACAGTTTTTACATCACTAAACTAACAGTCCCCTGCCCCCATCAGACCTCAGATCATCAGAATGTGCCCCCCATCAGACCTCACATCAGCCTACTGTGCCCCCATCAGACCTCAGATCAGCGTATTGTGCCCCATCAGACCTCAGATCAGCGTATTGTGCCCCATCAGACCTCAGATCAGCAGAATATGCCCCCATCAGACCTCACATCAGCCTACTGTGCCCCCATCAGACCTCAGATCAGCGTATTGTGCCCCTTCAGACCTCACATCAGCCTACTGTGCCCCCATCAGACCTCACATCAGCGTATTGTGCCCCATCAGACCTCAGATCAGCGTATTGTACCCCATCAGACCTCAGATCAGCAGAATGTGCCCCCATTAGTCCTCACATCAGCCTACTGTGCCCCCATCAGACCTCAGATCAGCGTATTGTGCCCCCATCAGACCTCCGATCAACAGAATGTGCCCCCATCAGACTTCAGATCAGCGTATTGTGCCACATCAGACCTCAGATCAGCATATTGTGCCATCAGACCTCAGATCAGCAGAATGTGCCCCCATCAGACCTCAGATCAGCGTATTGTGCCCCATCAGACCTCAGATCAGCGTACTGTGCCCCCATCAGACCTCAGATCAGCGTACTGTGCCCCCATCAGACCTCAGATCAGCGTACTGTGCCCCCATCAGACCTCAGATCAGCGTATTGTGCCCCATCAGACCTCAGATCAGCGTATTGTGCCCAATCAGACCTCAGATCAGCGTACTGTGCCCCCATCAGACCTCAGATCAGCAGAATGTGCCCCCATCAGACCTCACATCAGCCTACTGTGCCCCCATCAGACCTCAGATCAGCGTATTGTGCCCCCCACCAGACCTCAGATCAGCGTATTGTGCCCCCATCAGACCTCAGATCAGCGTATTGTGCCCCCCATCAGACCTCACATCAGCGTATTGTGCCCCCATCAGACCTCAGATCAGCTTAATGTGCTCCCATCAGACCTCAGATCAGCGTATTGTGCCCCCATCAGACCTCATATCAGCAGACTGTGCCCCCATCAGACCTCATATCAGCCTACTGTGCCCCTATCAGACCTCAGATCAGCGTATTGTGCCCCCATCAGACCTCAGATCAGCAGACTGTGCCCCCATCAGACCTCATATCAGCAGACTGTGCCCCCATCAGACCTCATATCAGCAGACTGTGCCCCCATCAGACCTCATATCAGCCTACTGTGCCTCTATCAGACCTCAGATCAGCATATTGTGCCCCCATCAGACCTCATATCAGCAGACTGTGCCCCCATCAGACCTCATATCAGCCTACTGTGCCCCTATCAGACCTCAGATCAGCGTATTGTGCCCCATCAGACCTCAGATCAGCAGACTGTGCCCCCATCAGACCTCATATCAGCAGACTGTGCCCCCATCAGACCTCATATCAGCCTACTGTGCCCCTATCAGACCTCAGATCAGCTTAATGTGCTCCCATCAGACCTCAGATCAGCGTATTGTGCCCCCATCAGACCTCATATCAGCAGACTGTGCCCCTATCAGACCTCAGATCAGCGTATTGTGCCCCCATCAGACCTCAGATCAGCAGACTGTGCCCCATCAGACCTCATATCAGCAGACTGTGCCCCCATCAGACCTCATATCAGCAGACTGTGCCCCCATCAGACCTCATATCAGCCTACTGTGCCTCTATCAGACCTCAGATCAGCATATTGTGCCCCCATCAGACCTCATATCAGCAGACTGTGCCCCCATCAGACCTCATATCAGCCTACTGTGCCCCTATCAGACCTCAGATCAGTGTATTGTGCCCCCATCAGACCTCATATCAGCAGACTGTGCCCCCATCAGACCTCATATCAGCCTACTGTGCCCCTATCAGACCTCAGATCAGCGTATTGTGCCCCCATCAGACCTCAGATCAGCAGACTGTGCCCCCATCAGACCTCATATCAGCAGACTGTGCCCCCATCAGACCTCATATCAGCCTACTGTGCCCCTATCAGACCTCAGATCAGCCCACCCAGCCACATAGGATTAAAATAAAAAACTTTACTTACCTGTTCTGCGCTGCGGCTGCCCTCCGGTCCGCGCTCCGCTCTCTTCCCTGGCCCGCGCACACTATGACCTGACGCTGCGTGCAGCGTCAGGTCATAGTGCGCGCCGCCAGGGAAGAGAGCAGAGCGCGGACCGGAGGGCAGCCGCAGCGCAGAACAGGTAAGTAAAGTTTTTTATTTTAATCCTATGTGGCTGGGTGGGCTGATCTGAGGTCTGATGGGGGTCCCTAAATACAAGTGAGCGCTTCCATAATGGAAGCGCTCACTTGTATTTGCCTGATAGAAGGCAAGGTCATCCTTGCTGGGGGCCCCCCCTGAGTCACTGGGCCCGGAGCCGTCGCCCCCCCTGCCCCCCCGGTAGCTACGCCACTGAATGTACCGTTTAGAAGATTTGCCTATTTGTATTTCCATTGTCCCACACACATCAGTCAGGCCGTTGCCCCTAGTTACAGCCATCGCAGCCATGTAGTAGTGGTGGTTGGCTTGCTCTTGTTCAAACCCGCTCTGAGGTAACTGCTGTATTGTGAACGCACATTGCATGAGCATGCAGAGACACATCTTAGGGTTGTAGCATTTTTGTCTGTGTTTCCAAAACGCAGAGAATCGGATCCTGTTCCAAGATCAATTCATCTCTATGGAGCAGGATCCGTTCATAAAGTCTTCGTTTTGGACGGATCCTGACCATTGCATTTTGGACTGGTTGCGTCCAAAACGCAGATGTGAAAGTACCCTAAGATGTGTCTCCGCATGCTCATGCAATGTGCGTTCACAATACAGCAGTTACCTCAGAGCAGTGTGCCCTACGCAATGCCATCAGTGGCAAGGTCCACATAACCACCAATATGTGGACCAGTAAGCACAGGCAGGGATGTTATATTAACCTGGTGCTCTGGCAACGATATATTGACGATGTCTTTTTCGTCTGGAGAGGTACCCACATGGAGTTAGAGATGTTTCTGGAGAATATTAATCAGAATGATAATAATCTTAAATTTACACATAATATTAGTAAGGAAAGAGTGGAGTTCCTAGATTTGTCCATTCAAGTAGAAGGTGACAAACTTTTTTGTAAATCGTATAATAAGGAAGTAAGTAAGAACAGCTTCATTTTACATTCAAGCTGTCACCTACCGAATTGGCTACTGAATGTACCTATTGGACAGTTCAGGCGCCTAAAAAGGAATTGCACCAAATCACAAGATTACGAAATGGAAGCTATAAAAATGGAAAAAATGTTCTTGGTGAAAGATTATCCGATACAAACTATAAAAGAAGCTAGAGACAAAGTACATATGATGGACAGGAAGACATTTCTTGAAAAAAACATAAAACAGAATGGGGACACAAATATTGAGGATAAGACAAGACTAATTTTACCATTCAACGCCGAGTATAAAAGGGTGGAAAAAATAATAAAAAGGAATTGGCACTTCCTGAAACAGGACAAAATTGTAGGCCTCTATATTCCTATGAGACCAACATTTACATACACTAGAGCAACTAACTTATCACTTAAAGTGGCCCCCACTATAAAAAACGAAAAAGGGAAACATAACTTTATTCAAAAATGGTGTGATCTACAGGGTTTCTTCCGTTGTGGGAAATGTATTTGTTGTAAGAACACAGCATTCCCAAAGAGAACAACAGAGGTAGCTTCAACAGGATCTAATTATAAACACAAGATAAAAGAGTTCCTATCCTGTAGTACAACAAATGTTATCTATGTAATAGAATGCGGATGTAAACGACAGTACATAGGCCGTACTAAGAGAATGCTAAAAATTAGAATTGCTGAGCATATTACAAATATTAAGAATAAATACGAGAAACATTCATTATCAAGACATTTTAGAAATGTCCATGGGAGTAATCCAAACTGTATAAAATTTGCGGCCCTAGAGAAAGTAGAGCCACATTGGCGTGGAGGAGATCATATAAGAAAGATGTCTAGATAGGAGACTAAAAGGATCTTTGAGTTCAACAGTATGATTCCAGTAGGCTTGAATTCTGAATTCGAACTGTTTGGCTTCCTTGATTGAGAGTAATATGAAGACCCCCATTTGAGGAAATGTGATGGTGTATATTGTGGATGGAGACTGGGCGGCCTTCTCCCGACGGGACATCGGTGACACGATTATATACATGTGCCCCGATCTCCTCTTGGGGGAAGGCTTTACCCATGAACGGCCACAGACTATCACATATTCCTTGTTTGAGATTATATATAAGCAATATAATTACAATTATAGACTTCTCCTATATTTATTCTCCGAGAGCCACTTAGTATATATACTTATATATAACATTGTATAATTTGTTTTATTGCAGCTATATATTCACCTCATAATGTATTGTAATTATAATTGTATTTATACTTTTATTATGTGTTAGATGTAAAACTACTATATGTATTGGAAAAATAAAATATTAGAATATTTTTTCACATGGAGATGCAAATTATAGACAAAAAACGCATCATTAGTAAAAAAATCGCACCTAGAACGCATCGGAACCGCAGGAGGATTAATAAGTGTTCCTGAATATGTAGTTGAAACAAAATTGATAAATAACAATATGACCGGCCACTGAGGAAAGCCAAAGGACGTTTTTTGATTCATATAAGACTATATGCGTCCTAAATAAGGCGATGTGGTGGACTTATGCCGATTTAAAATCAACATGGATAATCCAATCCGGGATTTCAGAATAATTGAGGTCGGTAGTATAAAGGGGGAGTGGAGGGATGTCCAGTTTTAGAGCCACTGAGGAAGAAACAAGATTGTTTCGAAACGCGTCTGGCCTTGATAACGGGACACCCTCTTTGTTGATACTATTGACCAATTGGATCTAGCTGTACAGTGAAGATTTCCCACTCAAGAACTCCGTAAGTTAAATATCTACACTCCGGTCACGTGACTATATGATCACGTGGGACGCCGGCAGCAGAGGATCGGGAGGACGAGTGGAACTTACCGTTCGGTGAGTGGACATCTTGAGACGCTAGTCAGCCGCAGGAATTGATCTACAGCCGGTTATTGGTGTAGTGCAACTCACCGTGAGTAAAACACTCCTAGCACTCTATGGGAAGACACCCCCGTGGGACGCCACGGTAGGTGCCGTTGTTCCTATGTTTTTTGCTTCAACATCTCATGGAGGCATGAAGTGACTATATACCTTTTGCTTGTAACGGCAGACAATTGAAGTCCAATTAGACTGCTTGATAGCATAAGTGCGGACAGTATACTAATCGCCGGTGATATGTCTAATGTATATTGTGTCCCATGATTTACGTTTGATTTTATAAATCTATGTTTTATGGTTCCATATATATTTTTATACATTTCTATATATATTCTCTTCTAAGATATTAAATATTTTCAGAATCTTAGCATTCATATTCTCTCCAGTATTTTCCACTTAATCCAGATAAGGTGTGCCTATTCTATTATTTTAGTACCAGGGATGTTATATCTCCCTAACTGCCCACTGGGAAAATGTAGTGGCAGCTGGGCCGAAGGCAGAAAGTGGTTTAGCGCATGTCCTACTGCCACCGAGGATTGTTGGACTTTTCTCCGTGCCTCCTGTTGCCTCCTTATCCTACTCTGCTCCTTCTGCACCAACAGCAGCTAGGTACACAACTGTTCAGCCAGGCACAGTTTTGGAGGAGGAGGTGGAGGAGGAGCATTCACGTTCACAGCAGGATGGCACCCAAATTAGCTCACGGGCATCAATGGAGGGTGGCTGGGGGGATACAGAGGACGCAGACAATACACCTCCCACGAGGACAGCTTGTCATTGCCTCTTGGCAGCCTGGCACACATGAGTGATTACATGCTGCAGTGCCTGCGCAACAACCGCAGAGCTGCCCTCATTGTTACCAGTGCTGATTACTAGGTGGCCACCCTGCTGGATCACCTCTACAAGGACAACGTGTCGTCCTTACTTCCATCACTGGAGGGCGTATGGAAAATGCGTGAGTACAAGTGCACGCTGGTAGATGCGCCACTGATGGTGTTCCCACCTGACAGCGGAGGCTCAGTGGAAGTACAAGGGGTCGAGGAGGAGGAAGTCGCCAACGCAGCTGGGGCACTGCCAGCACCTCAGAAGTAAGGGTTAGTATGGTTGAAATGTGGAAAAGCTTTGTCAGCATGCCACAACATCCAGCACCACCATCTGATACGGACCATGTTAGCAGGAGGCAGCGTTTCAGCAACATAGTGTAACAGTATGTGTGCACCCGTCTGCAATTACTGACTGATGGGTCTGCCCCATTTAACTTCTGGGTCTCCAAATTAATCACATAGCCTGAGCTTGCTCTTAACGCCTCGGAGGTGCTGGCCTACTCTGTAACAAGTGTATTGTCCGAAACGTATGTTTAGCACAGCAGTTGCCTGTCCGCAGCCAACTTGGACAAGCTCACGTTCATTAACCCTTTGGCGTCGAGGCCTATTTTCAATATTTTTATTTTTGCATTTTGGATCTCTATTAGGTTGAACAGGATTTTTACAGTCTCCATTCTGAGCTATGTCTCGTGCATAGCACAGTATGGAGATTGCCATGGCAGGCCTGGAGCTCTTCAGCAGCATCCAGGCTGCCATGGCAACCTATCGGAGCCCTGCAATTTCACTTTGGGGGTTCCGATTGGAAGGCAGCGGGAGCCGCATCCCTCTGCCTTCACTCACAGGTGCTGCGATCAGCATTGATTGTGGCACCTGAGGGGTTAATTGATGCGGCGGCGCAATCGCTGCTTCCTGTTAGTGCGGGTGCCAGCTGTATGATATAGCCAGCACTTTCCATGTATGGAGCTGGCCCACTGCAGAGGCCCGCTCCATACTGCCCCTCAGGCATTATGATGTTACTGTACATCATAATGCGCGAAGGGGTTAAAATGAACCAGGCTCCCACAGGACTTTTCTGTACCTTTGGCAGAGTAGAGAGGTATATTGGCCGCACCCAGCCATTGTTATACTCCCGCACAGTTTGTGTGTTCTCTTTGCCTTTTCCCATTGTTTTGGGACCTCCACAAAAAAAAGTAAGAAAAAAACAAAACAAAACCCAAAAACTATATATATTGGCTACCTCCTCCACCTCTTTCGCCTACACTGCTACATCTGCCTTCTTCTCCACTTGGAACTCAACCTCCTGGCTCAAGATTATTATGTCTTATATTGGAAGAGTAGAGAAGTATACCAGCCACACCCAGCCATTGTTATACTCCAGCGCAGTTTGTGCAATCTCTTTGCGATTTCCCAATATTTTGGGGCCTCCAAAAACAAAAAAAACCCTAATTTTGGCTACCTCTTTCACCTACACGACCACGCCCGCCTCCTCCTCCACTCAGACTTCCACCTCCTGGCCCAAGATTATTATTTCTTATATTAGCAGAGTAAAGAAGTATACCCCACAAAATGGCTAAAGGTCGCAGACAGAATTAACACCCAAATGAAAAAAAAAACAGTTGGCCTTCTCCTCCACCTCCTACGCCTCCCACCTACACCGCCATGTCTACAGCCTCCTCAACTTTCTACTCCACTTGGACCTCCGCCTCCTGGTTCAAGATGATTATTTTTTATTTTTATGTATTTTATGTTATTTTAAGTCATTTCACTGTCCACATTTGTTTGCCAGGCAATTGTACGTCTCTTACCCCCACTTTGGATCCATTTGCAGCACTTTCTATGACTTTTTTTACATACATTTTTTAGCCCCAAAGTTCAGGTCCCCATTGACTTCAATGGGGTTTGGGGTCAAGTTTGGGACCCAAACCAAAATTTAAAACAAAGTTTGGCCAAACCCGTCGAATCTGAACATTCACGGGTCCGCCCATCACTATCAAATATGAAAAAAAAAAAAAAATCTCCCAGTCATTAAGGCCCAAAACGGACTGGTCTAATAAGGAGTTAAAGGGGGTTATCCTCTTGTATCCTCATCACAGTTTATCCAACTTGTGGTAACATAGTAACATAGTTTATAAGGCCGAAAAAAGACATCTGTCCATCCAGTTCGGCCTGTTTTCCTATAAGTTGATCCAGAGGAAGGCAAAAAACCCCTGTGAGGTAGAAGCCAATTTTCCCCACTTTAGGGAAAAAATTCCTTCCCGACTCCAATCAGGCAATCAGAATTACTCCCTGGATCAACGACCCCTCTCTATTAACTATAACCTGTAATATTATTACCCTCCAAAAATACATCCAGACCTCTCTTGAACTCTTTTAGTGAACTTACCATAACCACCTCCTCAGGCAGAGAGTTCCATAGTCTCACTGCTCTTACCGTAAAGAATTCTCTTCTATGTTTGTGTACAAACCTTCTTTCCTCCAAACGCAGAGGATGTCCCCTCGTCACAGTCACAGTCCTGGGGATAAATAGATCATGGGAGAGATCTCTGTACTGACCTCTGATATATTAATACATAGTTATTAGATCTCCCTTCAGTCGTCTTTTTTCTAAAGTGAATAACCCTAATTTTGATAATCTTTCTGGGTACTGTAGCCCACCCATTCCAGTTATTACTTTAGTTGCCCTCCTCTGAACCCTCTCCAGCTCTGCTATGTCTGCCTTGTTCACAGGAGCCCAGAACTGTACACAGTACTCCATGTGTGGTCTGACTAGTGATTTGTAAAGTGGCAGGACTATGTTCTCATCACGGGCATCTATGCCTCTTTTGATGCAACCCATTATCTTATTGGCCTTGGCAGCAGCTGTCTGACACTGGTTTCTGCAGCTTAGTTTGCTGTTCACTAAAATTCCTAGGTCCTTTTCCATGTCAGAGTTACCCAATGTTTTACCATTTAGTATGTACTGGTGACTTGCATTATTCCATCCCATATGCATAACTTTACATTTGTCAGTGTTAAACCTCATCTGCCACTTCTCTGCCCAAGCTTCCAGTCTATCCAGATCCATCTGTAGCAGTGTACTGTCCTCTTCTGTGTTAATCACTTTACACAGTTTAGTGTCATCCGCAAAAATTGATATTTTACTGTGCAAGCCTTCTACAAGATCATTAATAAATATATTGAAGAGAATAAGGCCCAATACTGACCCCTGTGGTACCCCACTAGTTACAGTGACCTAATTTGAGTATGTACCATTAATAACCACCCTCTGTTTTCTATCACTGAGCCAGTTACTTACCCACATACAGACATTTTCTCCCAGGCCAAGCATTCTCATTTTATATACTAACCTTTTATGTGGTACAGTGTGAAATGCTTTGGAGAAGTCCAGATATACGACATCCATTGATTCGCTGCGGTCCAGTCTAGAACTTACCTCCTCATAGAAACTGATTAACTTGTTTTGACGTGACCGATCCCTCATGAAGCCAAACTGATATGGAGTAATTTGCTTATTTTCATTGAGGTACTCCAAGATAGCATCTCTTAGAAAACCCTCAAACAGTTTACCCACGACAGATGTTAAACTTACCGGCCTATAGTTCCCGGGCTCTGTTTTTGGACCCTTTTGAATATTGGCACAACATTTGCTATGCGTCAATCCTGTGGAACACTCCCTGTCAGTATAGAGTCCTTAAATATCAGAAATAAGGGTCTGGCGATGACATTACTTAATTCTCTTAGGATACGGGAGTGTATGCCATCCGGTCCTGGCGATTTGTCTATTTTAATCTTTTTAAGACGCAGCTCTACTTCTTCCTGGTTCAGACAGGGCACTTTTAATGGGAAATTTACTTTTATATTCTGCATTTCATCTGACAGTGTATTTTCCTCAGTAAATACAGTGGAGAAAAAGATATTTAGTAGCTTTGCTTTCTCCTCATCGCTCTCTGCAACTCCCCCCTCATTACTCTGTAAGGGGCCGATTAATCTCTCGGTCTCTAGTTTGGCTGTTTTTATTTGTCTTTTACATATTCTATTTTTTTCCTTATAGTTTTTCAATGCTTCCTTGCTCCCCTCCTGTTTTAGTGATTTAAATGCTTTCTGTTTGTCATTTATTGCTTTCTTTACAGTTCTGTTTATCCACATTGGTTTTTTCTTGTTCTGTAACCTTTTATTCCCCATAAGGTATGTACCTCTCACAATTAGATATTAGGATGCCTTTAAAAATATCCCATTTTGTGTCTGTATTTTTATTTTTGAGGACTTTGTCCCAGTTAGTTAGGCCTATGGCCTCTCTTAGTTGGCTAAATTTTGCTTTTTTGAAGTTTGGTATTTTTGTTTCTCCCTGAAGAAACGCTCTTTTGAATGACAGTTGGAAGTTTATTATATTATGGTCACTATTTCCCAGGTGTCCCCCAACCTGCACATCTGTTGTTCTGTCAGGTCTATTGGTTAATACTAAGTCCAGTATGGCCATCCCTCTACTCGGGTCCTGAACCAGTTGGGAAAGGTAATTGTCTTTGGTTATTTCCAAGAACCTGTTTCCTTTATGAGATATACAAGTTTCAGTTTTCCAGTCCTGGGTAGTTGAAATCCCCCATAATAATGACCTCATTATGATTTGCCACCTTGTCTATTTCATTTAGAAGTAGATTTTCTATGGGCTCTGGTATACTAGGGGGTTTATAATAAACTCCTATTAGTATTTTATTATTGTTTTTGGCTCCGTTTATTTCTACCCACAGTGACTCCACATCTTCATGTCCCTCACTTATATCTTCCCGGAGTGTGGGCTTTAGACAGTACTTTACATAAAGGCAGACCCCTCCCCCTCTCCGGTTTTGGCGATCCTTTCTAAACAGACTGTAACCCTGTACGTTAACTGCCCAGTCATAGGTATCATCCAGCCATGTCTCAGTTATTCCCACTATGTCATAGTCCTCCTCACACATCACTAATTCCAGTTCACCAATTTTATTAGTCAGGCTTCTGGCATTAGTGTACATACATTTAAGAGGTCTATGTATATTTTTTACCCCCCTTTTAAATTACTATTACCTGTGAAGTGAAAAGGACCGTGCTCTGTATGATCAGGTAGATATCCTTGATGGGGAATGAGCATGTTGCTCCAATGATGTCCACTTGAGACTCCACTGCATATTGAACAGCCACTAGTGCTTGGGCTTGTAAATAAGAGGGAAGGTAAGTTGTAGAAATGTGGTGGAACAGTGAAGTTTGGTCTGGTGTGGTTGCAGACATCAATTTCAGTGTAAAACTCTTTATTTGCTTTCTGGAGCTCGATTGACATTGGAGTAGGCTCCAAAACCTGGACTTTGATCTCTCTGGACTGGAAACTAGAATAAAGGGTATGTTCAGGGCATGGTCTTACTGTGTCATCATTTTAAAAGACCCATCACTGAACATTAGTCACCAACTAACTGAGCAGGCACATGTTTTATCTTTCAATTAACTTTCTTTCTATAGTCCACAAATTGGAAACAGGTTCATTTTTATAGTTCAGTGAAACCTTACTGAAGCTTAGAGATCACAAACACTGCAGAAGGGTCCTACCAGTCTTTCCATGTCTAGACATGCATCTTATGCCTCCTTGGACCTCTGCTGGTTGCATAGGGACTACTTTCTATCTATAGAGAATGCCACCCCTACAGGAGCACAATGTTATGGCGTTACACCATTGAAAGAATATTCCAACAATTCAGTTTCAAATGCAACTTTTTATTGGTCCATATGAACAAGGAAATAGGCTGGAAACTGGCCATGAAAGGCTGAAATATCTATGTTTGTCAATGCCATATGGACCAATATAGCCATGTATTTTCTGAAAGTTGACACCTTGCACATTCACAAATTGACACTCAGGTCTTTATACACACAGTCACCTTCATTTAAACCTTGAGATAACTCCTTGCTACTAATGGTTCTATCTTGGCTGTCAAGCAGATGTAATCCTGGTTTTGTTTCAAACTAAGAATTTTGGCTTTAAAGGGTTTCTGTCACCAGAAATCACCCTATTAAACCAAGTGTCATTTGCAATGAGCAAATGACACTTGATGACAGTAATCTTAGTGTCATATTTCTGGGTCCAGCAGTTTAGCCAAAAAATAGGTTTTTATAATATGCAAATGACCTCCCCTAGGTGCAGTAGGCGTGAACCTGCACCTAGGAGAGGCCGTAATAACGCCTCTTACCACGCCTCCGTAGCGCTGATTGACAGGGCCGGGCAGCCAGCTCTTTTGGCTCCCGGCCCTGTACGATCCCGAAATCCCGCGCCTGCGCAGTGCCGTAGTACATCCGCGCACGCGCGATGAGAGCCGGCGGCCGCCCGGGTCCCGGCTCCTTCGTGCGCGGGACTGACTGTGCCTACTGCACCTAGGGGAGGTCATTTGCATATTATAAAAACCTATTTTTTGTCTAAACTAGTGGACAGAGAAATATGACACTAACATTACTGTCATCAAGTGTCATTTGCTCATTGCAAATGACACTTGGTTTAATAGGGTGATTTCTGGTGACAGAAACCCTTTAAAGCAATATTGTTGGAAGCTGGAGCTGCTTACACTTGCGACTCTCACTATAAACCCCTTTAACACTGTCTCTATCTCAAGTTGTATAGCAGCTAGACCTAGATTGCAAGTCTAGCTGCTATTTAGTTTGAGACAGAGCAGGCTGAAGAAGTTCTCCAAACTTCAGTCAGCTCTCATCTCAGCCATTGTGGATGAGAGGGGCAATGGGGGATGTGCTGACAGGCATCAGGAGGAAGAAAAGCATAGATCCTCCTCTCTTTGTATAACTGTAGATAACCCCAGGGGTAGGGGCAAGATGGACTAATTAGGCCATTCATTCTTTCCACAACCCAGACATTTACCAGTGTCATGATCATGGCATCAAACACAGTAAGTTGCACCACACACACAAACATCAATAAAGTTTACATTTTACAGTTTCTATCCCTTACATTCTCAATCTTTAGCTCAAAATATGTTGACCTTTTCTTAGAGATTAAGGTTACATGCTATAGTAACAGTAATAACAAATCTAGCTATAACTGAATAACCAATATATTTCTGACAGATGGAAGATTTTCCGTCAGTCAGAGTAGACACTTTCCCCTAACGATTGTCACCTGATATGTTCGTTTTCAGTACGTAGAGGGTTATTCAGATGGGACTTGGGTACAGCTGTGTGGCCTGTCTGCTTTACTTACAGTACGCTGAGTCAGGATTAACCGCTAAGTCAGGATCAATCAGGATTAACCTCTTCTTTCCCTGAGGGGTCCCTGCGCTACCCTTGCTTACAGGCAGCGCACCCGCCCTGACTGGGAAGACCCAACCTCTTGATAGCTGAACCTTGTTATCAATCCTGTGATCACCCTGAAATAATTGTCAATTCCACAAGCATCCCCCAACAAATAACTGATTAATCAGGGGACCATATGAAGTTAGATTGATTATTTACAGATGCTGGCACCATGGATATAGGATGTTTGTAGCAACTAAATACACCACAAGCTACCCACAATCACCTCCACTTCTGCCTATGTGTTCCAGCTTGGAACACACACTAGATTCAAAAACATGCATGTTGCAACAATCAAGACACATGATTGGTCACTGACAATACAGGCCCCTCCTTATTCGCTACTGCAGATGGAGCGTAGATGGAATGCATTGCTCATCCACCAGCATGTGACACGATTTACTAGATACATCAAACAATGTGCTCCACAAATGAATGCATTGCATGCTATACAGTGTAATGAACATGATCTAAATAGGGGAGGGTAAACAAGTGCAATAAAAATGTGACAGTTCTCAAATGGGGCAAAGTAGGGGAAACTGGGTTAAAATTAAAATTTGATGCTGATTGCTCAGTTTTCTCCAGCAAAATAATTTAGTGATCAATTTTGGTTGGATACCAGCAGGTAATCATTAGTATGTAGCAATATAGACAATTTTCAAAGGAGAACAATAGAGAAGCTACAAAAAGCAACTAAAAGATAACTGTTTATTGAGATCCAGTGGGTTTACAGTTTTAGTCTCTAGATCCACTGGGCCTTATTTTGGAAGATGCTTTTATCCCAGTCCCCCTTTCTTGGTGAGGGACAAACCACCTCAATCAATCACTTGATTGAAGACACATAGGGTACCCCATGTTGCTTATGGTTTATATCACACAAATGGTCACCCACATTCCTCCTCAGCAACCGCTTAGTCTTACCTTAATTATTGGGCAGCATGTTGGTTCAGTGGTTAACACTGGTTCCCTGAAACATTGGGTCATAGGTTGAAATCCAGTTAGAGACAACATCTGTATTGAGTTTGTATGTTCTCCCTGTGTTTGCATGGGTTTCCTCCAGGTACTCAACTTTCCTCTCACACTCCAGAGACTGAAGATTCTGAATTTAGGGAACTTAGATTGTGAGGTTTATTGGAAACAGCAAGCAATGATAAAGCCTGTAGAGCACTGCATAATATGTCAGCATTATATAAGTAAAATAAAAAAAAAATTATTGAGGGGACAGCTACACATGCAAAGATATACCACTCCACTTTTCTGGTGGATGTGGCAGTGTAGGCGGAAGAGGTGGCCAATAAATGATTTTTTTCCTTACATTTTTTTGTTTTTTTTGGTTTGTGGAGGCCCCAAAACATTGAGTGCAAAGAGAATGCACAAAGTGCGCTAAATTTTACAATGGCTGGGTGCAGCTGGTATAATATTTAATTTGCACAAGGTCCGAACAAGTCCTGTGGGTTCCATGCCTGGTTCGTTTTAATGAACGGGAGCTTGTCCACGTTGGCTGTGGACAAGAGAATGCGCCTGTCCATGATCACTCCCCCTGCTGTGCTAAACACACGTTCAGACAATACACTTGCCGCATGGTAGGCCAACATCTCCAAGGCGTAAAGGGCAAGATCAAGCCATGTACCCAACATGGAGATACAGAAGTTATATGGGGCAGACTCAACAGTCAGTATGTGCAGACATATGCACACATACTGTTCCACCATCTTGATGAAGTGCTGCCTCCTGCTAGGATGGTCTGTATCGGTTGGTGGTGCTGGATGTTGTGGCGTGTTGACAGGGCCGGTTTTAGACAAAATGTGGTCCTGGGCAGAATCAAAAGTAGGGCCCCAAATCATGTAATAACAATGTGCTAACAACACAGTTACATTCTCAAGGAGACTAAATTGCATATTGGAACAGCTCTGGAGGGAAAGTCCTGGTGACAGAATCCCTTTAAAAAACATTTCCAGTGACTTACAGGTGATGTCTTCACGGATTTCAGTTCTTCACTTTCCTTTTCTTCTCCATTTGTTCCAGACCATCACAGGCACATGTCATTGGTCAGGAGTGTGCAGCCCCCACTGCCACATAAGAAGACACCAGCATTACTATATGGTACATGGAAGATGGGGGACTGTTGCAGATTTTGCAACTCAGACCCCCAATTTATACAGACCACTGGCATCCTGAAGCTACTCCTAAGGGCTCATGCACACGACCGTATGTATTTTGCGGTCCACAAAACACAGATCCACAAAAAATAGATGATATCCGTGTGACGTCCTCGATACATCCGTTTTTTTGCAGATCCCTTGTCACAAAAAACAGAATGGACACAGAAAAAAAAATATGTTTGTGGTCATGAGCACTCTTACTGTGCCCACTGTGCTCCCCACATGCCCACAAAGCACAAACACTGTACTATACTTTACACCCAGACTCACCTCTTTAGTAATGGTAACCCCAATAGGCATAATATTCCCAGAGTGATCTCCCATTAGTAGCAATGCCCTCCATATTGTGTCAAATAATAATAATGCCCCCTCAGTACTCCTAGTAGTAATAATATTACCATAATGCTTCCAGTAGATCTAATGCCCCCTGTATTTATAGCTCCCCTGTAGTGCCCCCTATAGTTCCAATATATAATGCTCACCCCCCATAGTGCCAGTATGTATATAATGTTCCCACGTAGTGCCAGTATATGACGCTCCTCCATTCACCCACAGTAGTGCCCAGTAAATATAATGATCTCCTTTCCCGGTTCCCCCAGCAGTGTGAACGTTTAGTATAAAAAATGCTGTCACTGCAGCTTCTTGCATTGTTCTAATGGCTCACAGACTTCAGACCTAGCAACCTAGGCTTGTGAAGTCGAATGACAGCATATGCGGCCATGAGTGCTCCTCCCTTTATGGGTAGCGAAGTGACGGCCTAGGCGGACGACTACCCTCACCTATCCATCCTGGCCCTAATTCTGTGCACAGCAGGAGGTATAACAGGAGAGGACTATAACTCCCGGCATGTCTAGGCCATTATTATTTAATATAAGAGCACATTGGATGGGACTACAACTCCCAGCATGTTCAAGTTGCTATTATGTAATATCAGAGTACATTACAAGAGGAGGTATAAGAGGAGAATGCTACAACTCCCAGCATGCCCAGGCTGTGGTAAAGTGCTCTGATATTACATAATAATGGCCTGGACATGCTGGGAGTTGTAGTACTCGCCTCTTATACCTCCTCTTGTAATGTACTTTTATATTACAGGCTGGACATGCTGGGAGCTGTATTACTCTCCTCATGCCTCCTCTTGTAGCGTAACATAACAGAAGGTATAAGAGGAGAGGACTACAACTCCCAGCATTTCCCTGGCTCTTACATTGAATTCATCCTTCACTTCTTCCCATGCATCACTGGTCTTCTTCTTTATTACTTTACTGCTGATCTCCACCTCCTGTTCTGGTCACATGATGGTGAGGTCATTGCAGGTACTTCATCACTTCTTCTCTGCTAAGCTCCACCTCCTGCATGTGACATCATCGTAGGTCCTACAGCTCTAGTAGAAGAGTGCTGCTGGTGTCCAGAGCTGTCAGTTCCCAGAGTAGCACTGAGGTAATGATTTCTCTTATATGTACAGGGAAGGGACCTTATACACTGCATTGTAAAATGTAGTTTTTCAGCTGTCTGCTCGCTCGCTTCCATGGACGTTCAGCTGAACAGCAGCACTGAAGAAGGGGGCCCCTCAGACAATGGGGACCCTGGTCAATTGCCCAATTTGCCCCCTCCCAATGCTAGCCCTGTGTGCTGACAAAGCTTTTCCAAATTTTGGCCATGCTAACCCTCCATTCTGAGGTGCTGACGGTGCCCCAGCTACGTTGGTGAATTCCTCCTCCTCTGTGACTCTGCCTCATGCTTCCACTGAACCCCCGCTGTCAGGTGGGGCTTGGACACAAGCATCTTCCATATGCGCTCCAGTGATGGAAGTAAGGATGGCATGTTGTCCATGTAGCGGGGATCCAGCAGGGTGGCCACCCAGTAATCAGCACTGGTAACAATGAGGGAAACTCGGTGGCTGTTGCGCAGGCACTTCAGCAGATGACAAGCTGTCCTCAGTGGGAGGTGTATTGTCTGTGTCCTCTGTATCCTCCTATCATTGCTCCATTGATGCTCGTGAGCTAATTTGGGTGCCACCCTTCTGTGAACGGGAATGCTCCTCCTCCACCTCCTCCTCATCCTCTTCCTCATCCTCCAAAACTGTGCCCTGGTTGGGCAGTTGTTTACCTGGGCGCTGTTGGTTCAGGAACTCACCCTCCAAGCCACCTGTGGATGACAGGTCTGATAACTGTGGGAATGATCCCTGTTCCTCCTCCTCTTCCTCCTGTGCCACATCCTCATCCATCATCGCCTGAAGCGCTTTTTTCAAGGAGACATAGAAGTGGGATAGTAATGCTGAGGATGGCGTCATTGTCGCTGGCCATGTTGGTGGAGTACTCGAAACAGTGCAACATGGTACACACGTCCCGCATAGAGACCCACTTGCTAGTTGTGAAGTGGTGCTGTTCCCCAGAGTGACTCACCCGTGCGTGCTGCAGCTGAAACGCCACTATCGTCTGCTGCTGTTCGCACAGTCTCTCCAGCATGTACAAGGTGGAGCAGTGAGTGGGAGGGCAGAAGCTACGCTGCAGCGCAGACAGTTGGTGGTGCAGGTGTTGCGCTGACATGATGAGGAGGCAGTAGAGGAGGAACAGGAGGAGGAAGCAGAGTTGTAGGAGAAGGCAACCAGAGGCACAGAGGAATGCCCATCAATCCTCGGTGGCGGTAGAACATGTGCCAAACCACTTTCTGCTCCGGCCCAGCCGCCACTACATTTACCCAGTGGGCAGTTAGGGAGATATAACGTCCCTTCCCGTGCTTACTGGTCTACATATCACTGGTTATGTGGACCTTGCCACTGATGACGTTGCGCAGCGCACACTTGATTTTTTTCTGCCAGTGCAGAGCAGGGAAAGGGAAAGTAGTGGCAGCTGGGAACCAGGTACCATGGGACAGCCACCATCATTAAATTTTTAAAACTCTCCATCTCCACCAGATGGAATGACAGCATTTCGAAAGCCAGGAATTTTGAAGTACTGGCATTCAGGGCCAGGGTTCGTGGGTGGGTAGGGGGGTACTTCCACTTTCTCTCCAGTGTTT
Organism: Rhinella marina; assembly: GCA_900303285.1. Taxonomy (NCBI): domain Eukaryota; kingdom Metazoa; phylum Chordata; class Amphibia; order Anura; family Bufonidae; genus Rhinella; species Rhinella marina. The sequence goes on from ONZH01011675.1 coordinate 42,708, forward strand.
GGTGGATGGAAAGCTGAACACTTTCATGGGACAATGTGGAGTTGCTCGGTGACACTGCTGGTGGTGGTGTTGCTGTCATATCTTCACTTTGAGGGATGCAAGGTGGCTCTGTCGCTCCAGAGTGGGAGGAAGAGGTTGAGACCACAGCAGAAGAGGGAGCCGGAGGACCTTAGATCTTTTATGGTTTTTTAGGTGTCTACTCCACTGCAGCTCATGCTTTGCAGTTAGCTGCCTGGTCATACTGGTGGTGCTCAAGTTTCGAACATGTATGCCTCCCTTTAGGCTGTAATTGCACAGCATGCAAACCACCCGTGCTGACTTTGGTGTGCTCTTTCCCTGGGCGCATTGGGCAGTAGCAGGCGTACTGGCTGAGGGACGGCTGCTCTGCTTTTTCACTGACATGACCTGGATGCCATGTGAGGTCTAGGACCTCATCATCCTCCACATCATCTTCCACCCACTCCTCACCCCTGCCCTCCTGGACAGTCTGCACAGTACAGAAAGCCGCAGCAGTTGACACCCGTGTCTCATCATCATCAGCAGAGACACACTGCGGTGGTCCTCCCACGTCCTCATCCTCAAACATAAGTGGTTGGGCATCAGTACACTCAATCTCTTCCACTAATGGGGCAGGGATAGGTGGAAGGCCCTCAGAAACCCTGCCAGCAGAGTCATCAAAAAGCATAAGTAACTGCTGCATGACTTGGGGCTCAACAAGGGTTGAGGTGGAAGACCGATGCCCGTCGGCCGGCGGAAAGACAATGTGAAGGAACTGGAGGCACTGTCAGCCATCCAATCTACTACCGCCTCTACTTGTTCTGATCTCACCATTAGTAGAGCAGTATTCGGGCCTATAAAATGATGCAGAACCTCCGACTGCATGCACCTGAAGAAGGTGTTTCATTTGGACGCAAAGCTGGCATAGATCGACAACGTACTCTCCCTACAGCAGGAGCTTCAACACCCCCAACACCAGCAGCACCACAACCATAGCCATGTCCCCTAGTTGATGCACCTCTCATCTTTTTTATGGGCACCCACCAAATTGGCTGACAGATGAACAATTTTATTTGTGTCACAGTTGCAAATGAAGTGTTTTGCACCACAAAAAATGGCTATAGGTCACCAACACAATTAACAGACTGATTAACTCTGCTATTACAATAAGACAGATGCAATGGTAGACCTTGGAACCCCACAAATTGGCTTTATGTCACTGACAAAATTACCAGACTAATTAACTCTCATTAAAGTAAGACAAAAGAGAATGCAGTGTAATGAACCCTTTCACTGTGCTGTACCCGCATCCGCCAGGTTTTTAAAGCTGGAACAATAAAAGCTGCAGAAAAGTACTGGTGACCACTGTTTCTTCTTTCTCAATGATTATTATATTTATATATAGCTGGTCGTTACAGATATACCTAATATAATAGAGATACCTAATATGTCTGTTTTTCTTTTTTTTTTTTTAATTTTTACACTTTTATATCTCTTTATTATGGGAAAGTGGCTTTCTTTACTTGAAACTTTTTTTTTGTCCCACTGTGGGACTTTTGGGAGCCTGATCCCCTCTGCAATGCATTACACTGACACTGACAGCCTGCCTGCCTGCCTGTCTGTGAGACCCAGGAAGCTGGGTTTCACAGGCTTCCGTAGGAGGCAACCCCTGTGCATCTTCTCCCCCTTTTTTTCTGTCTACCATATCGACTGTCTCCCCATTAAGCCAATGACTTATGACTAATATCCACCATTAATTTGAAAATCTCACTCCCGTCTTCAAGACTTCTCCGGAGCTGCACCAGTTCTCTACAATGCTCTTCCCAAATCAATTAGGTGAATTCACAAAATTCTTAGCTTGGTGCTCCCGAAAAACACATCTTTAAAGGGATTCTGTCACCAGGTTTTGGCCTGTATAGATAGTCACACTTCTGTTTAGGTCTCACTGCGCTCATTCTAAATATGCTATTCTTATTGATCCTAGAGTTCTATTTTTATAAAAAAAGCATTTTGATTAATATTCAAATCACTCACATAAGGAGCCCAAGGGGATATCCTTTGCGCCGTTGGAGCCTGGCCACGCCGCAAATCTTGGAGCCCAGCGCCGCCCACCTACTTATTATTCACTTCAAATCATCCCGGTGACCTCCTCCAGCTGCAGCGCAATCCCGCGCATGCGCAGTACTTACCCGAGTCTGCGCCCGTGCGGTCTACTGGCATCGGCCTCATGGATCCAACCACGCATGCTCCAGCTCTCTTCGAATCCATGAGCCAGTAGACCGCACGGGCGCAGACTCGGGTAAGTACTGCGCATGCGCGGGATTACGCTGCAGCCGGAGGAGGTCGCTGGGATGATTTGAAGTGAATAATAAGTAGGTGGGCGGTGCCGGGCTCCAAGATTTGCGGCGTGGCCAGGCTCCAACGGCGCAAAGGACATCCCCTTGGGCTCTTTATGTGAGTGATTTAAATATTAATCAAAACGCTTTTTTGTTATAAAAATAGAACTCTAGGACCAATAAGAATAGCATATTTAGAATTAGCGCAGTGAGACCTAAACAGAAGTGTGACTATCTATATAGGCCAAAACCTGGTGACAGAATCCCTTTAAATTGGCCTATCAAATCCTGTAATCTAACTCTTCTTCATTAACCCCCTTCATCTTCATTCTTCTGAACCTGATCCATCGTCAGATATCCACACCCCATGCATTTAAATGCACTACAGCTATTGGCTGGTGGTTGGTTCATGCAGCTTTATATCTGCTCCCCCATTGTGTTAAGATGGCCGGACCATTTTACAATAAGCACTTTTTACCTTTTTTTGTCATCCCCTATCTCCTCAAAGATTATCAGCTCTTGCAAGCACGACCCTGAAAATAAGCATTAATGAATAAGGATCAATAATGAAGAATCAAATCATGTTTTTTTATTCAAACCGAGAGGGATACAACATCCCATTTGAAAGATCCAAAAGGATTTAGAAGCTTGCGCTTGTGGTCGCCACCCCTCCTGGGTGGGGGGGGGGGGGGGTTAACCCTTTCCAAGCCACAAACAAGAAAACCTTTTGTATCAACTTGATGCACAGCTGCATAGTGTGAACTGACTGCTGAAACATTGCATTAATGCTTATTTTCAGTATGTTTTTTCTGCAATTTTATAAATGTGCTTTTATACATGTATGTGGGAGTATTCATTCTCCGCCCACTGGTGATTAGTCTCGGCTACTTAAACCAGTGGTCTCAGATGTCCTATGACATCATGACTAAGGATCTGTATTGTGTGATCCGAAACGCGTAGATAAGGACTCTGTAAGTGTTGGCTTTTAACTGTGCACTTGGATGAAGAAAATAAAGGCTGGATTTTATTCAAAAAGTTTATCTAAATAATTTTTTCTTTGGAAGCTGGTCACTTTTTTCTCCTGTTTTCTTGCGTATATCAAGCACCAGTTCCCAGTGCTGACTGTGCCTCCAGTCTATTCAAGTGAGCGAGACGTTGGGGTTTATTTGTTTTTTCTCTACTAGTTTGGGACTTCTCAACCTTGCTCCCTGATAATACAGCCTCTTCATTCCTACGTTATTTGGTGCCAGTTTGCCACACCCTGTGCTGACACACAGCACGTCTTCTTTGCACTAATCAATATGCAACACATCTCTCTCAAACCGATTGAGGACTGCAATGAGGGGTACAAGAAAATGGATGCTATATTCAATTCAAAAGATAAAGCCTCCCAAGATCACCTGGAGTTAAAGATCCACATGTCTGAGCTTGAGAAACTGCTAACTAAAGAAAGGTATGTGGATAAGGGCATGGTCCCTCGAGGGTTACACCTTCGTAAGAAACCCACTACTGTATATTCAGATGAGATTGTCACACAATGGCAAAGTATATTATCAGACTGTTCTCTCAAATTGATGGCTTTAATTATCAAACATGAAGAATCAGCTTTATGCAATCTGAGAGAAGAGATAAAAATCACTCAGGAGTCCATAATGCCGCTTGCAGACTCAGAGATGTTTAAAAATTTGGACACTCAAATACAGGACAATCTCAATAAAATGGAAGAGGGTCTCATTAATATCAAGCAAGAAAAATATAATCGAGACCTACAAGATTACAAATCTAACACGGTGTACAATTGGTCTGATATGAGGGCTAATACTCCACGTTCAATTATGAAAAAAATGACTCGCCGAAAGAAAGTTGGAGCAGCAAGGGTTAACTTCAGCTCCACTGAGCCAGACTCATCAGATTCAGCACCTGAGACTCTTTCTGTTCAAATGGCTGTTCGATCAGATATACATAGTGGCTGTAAAGATGGACATTCAAAAGGGGATAAGCGGTCAAAAAACGCCGAGCTGGGCGCAAACACCACAGGAAACAGTCGTTACCCGTCGCGGAACAAAAATCTATAGAGATTACCCAAGTTGTAAATATCTTGTCTAAAATATTGACTATGTCTCAAATCAAGGTATTAGCTAAGGGTATGTCTTTTTCACCTAGGTGTTACTTCGATTTATATCGCACTATTGTAGATGTCAACAGACTGGCTCGAGATTTAACGCTTAAAAAACATTTTTCAGATATTTTTACTGAGGATCAGAGTGCTGACATCTCCATAGTTGCACCTGTTGGATTGCTTAATATTCACACGTCAGATGACACCAGTGTGAACAAGGGCGTACCTTTTTTTCAACAAGGTTGTTCTCAGCATAATGTTTCCTCTATGTCTTTTCAGGAATTGGTTAATCTTTCACATTTACAAGAATGCCGCTCCATTGGTGACTGTGATTCTTCTTATGATTTTTCTCATTCATTTATTACTCAGAATAAGGATTTTTATCCTATTCAATCACGTTTCACCGCCCTTGATAGATTTCAAGAGCTAGTGGAAAAAGATCTTGTGGCTCTCCATGAGAGAATTTCATCTGGAGGTAACCACCAGGATCTTGACAACTTGTCCCAAGGGGAGCGTCACGCTCTTAAACAACTAAAGAATATGAAAGACATTATTGTGAATCAAGCAGATAAGGGGGAGTCAGTGGTTATCATGGATTGCTATATATATATAAGCAGCAAAATCTATTGATGCTAGAAGATGAAAATACATATTTAGAACTGAACCATGATCCCACCCCTCCTATCAACAACAATTGATGCCTCTGTTGATCTTTGGCTTGGAATGTGGTTTTCTTAATCAAAAACAAGTGGACTACACTTTCATACAACACCCTGTCATCCCAATATTTCACTCCTTACCAAAGATCCACAAAGGGGGTTTTCACCCTGCTATGAGGCCTATTGTGGCAGGAATTGGATCCTTTAGCAAACGTCTTTCTGCTTGGGTGGATAGCCTATTACAACCTTTGGTGCGCTATATTTCAGGGTTTTTGCAGGACACACGTGCAGTTTTACAGGCCTTCTCTGACTTCACTTGGGGGTCGGATTTTGCCTGGATTACTGCAGATGTGTCCTCGCTATATACTGTCATACCTCATGATTTAGCAACACCGTTTTTTGCTCTCTGATACTTGTGTTTGGGGTTTGTCACTGCGGTAGTATGGCCGCTACATCGATGACCTGCTCTTCGTGTGGGCGGGAGATGTGGCGGCCATACCATCCTTTGGAGAATTTCTCAATGATAATGATTGTCATTTAAAATTCACTCTTTTTTATGACACCCTCACAACTCCATATTTGGATTTAATTTTGACAGGGGATCACATTACACATAAGGTACACACCAATAGTTACTGCAAAGATACCGCTGGCAACACAACTCTTTTGTCTTCATCCTGCCATCCACGGCATGTTGTAAATAACATCCCTAAGGGCGAGTTTATTAGAGCCAGGCGAAATTGTTCTGATGATGACATTTTTTCAAAGGAAGCGAAGTTGGTTGCAAGCAGGCTATCTGCACGGGGATATCCAAACTGGACTCTGGAGCGGGGTAAACAGTTGGCCCTATCCAGAACCAGAAAGGATCTCATCTTTCCCAGGTCGGAAAAATTAGGACAAAAAATGAATAAAAAAGATTCTTCTCCTGTCTTTGCAGTTCAGTGCAGAATATTCGTAAATATGTAATATTGTCAAAAAACATATTTCTGTCCTGAGCTATGATGAGAATTGGACAGGCATCGCAGACAGTGGGATAAGATGTGTGGCCCGACGTGCTTCAACTATAGCACAACAAGTCAGTCCAAGCTTGTTTTTGGATCAACAGCAACAAAAACCTACTTGGCTTACTTATAAAGGTTCCCATAGGTGTGGACATCGCATATGCACATGTTGCAATTATATTCAAATGGGTTCTTCTATTTTTTTCTATAGCAAAGCAAAAATCATACCAACAACAACAATATATTAATTGCAACACTGCATATGTGGTATACTGTATCACATGTTCAATTTGTCAACTGCAGTATGTAGGATGTACCACGAACAGCCTGAAGGTCAGAATAAGGAGGCAAATCTCTGATATTCCATACTCAAAAAGTCGCAATGTTTCAGCAGTCAGTTCACACTATGCAGCTATGCATCAAGGTGATACAAAAAGTTTTCTTGTTTGTGGCTTGGAAAGGGTTAACTCCCCCAGGAGGGGTGGCGACCACAAGCGCAAGCTTCTAAATAGGGAATCCTTTTGGATCTTTCAAATGGGATGTTGTATCCCTCTCGGTTTGAATAAAAAACATGATTTGATTCTTCATTATTGATCCTTATTCATTAATGCTTATTTTCAGTATGTTTTTTCTGCAATTTTATAAATGTGCTTTTATACATGTATGTGGGAGTATTCATTCTCCGCCCACTGGTGATTAGTCTCGGCTACTTAAACCAGTGGTCTCAGATGTCCTATGACATCATGACTAAGGATCTGTATTGTGTGATCCGAAACGCGTAGATAAGGACTCTATAAGTGTTGGCTTTTAACTGTTCACTTGGATGAAGAAAATAAAGGCTGGATTTTATTCAAAAAATTTATCTAACTAACTTGATTGCACCCAGGCCAGTACGGTTGAGAACAGACAATTGACGGAGGAGGAGGCAGCAGCACTTGATAGCACCCAGGCCCGTATGGTTGAGAACAGACAATTGACAGAGGAGGAGGAGGCAGCACTTGATAGCACCCAGGCCAGTATGGTTGAGAACAGACAATTGACGGAGGAGGAGGAGGCAGCACTTGATAGCACCCAGGCCAGTATGGTTGAGAACAGACAATTAACGGAGGAAGAGGAGGCATCAGCACTTGATAGCACCCAGGCCAGTATGGTTGAGAACAGACAATTGACGGAGGAGGAGGCAGCAGCACTTGATAGCACCCAGGCCCGTATGGTTGAGAACAGACAATTGACAGAGGAGGAGGAGGCAGCACTTGATAGCACCCAGGCCAGTATGGTTGAGAACAGACAATTGACGGAGGAGGAGGAGGCAGCACTTGATAGCACCCAGGCCAGTATGGTTGAGAACAGACAACTGACGGAGGAGTAGGTGGCAGCAGCAGTTGATAGCACCCAGGCCAGTATGGTTGAGAACAGACAATTGACGGAGGAGGAGGAGGCAGCAGCAGTTGATAGCACCCAGGCCAGTATGGTTGAGAACAGACAATTGACGGAGGAGGAGGAGGCAACAGCAGTTGATAGCACCAAGGCCAGTATGGTTGAGAACAGACAATTGACAGAGGAGGAGGAGGCAGCAGCAATTGATAGCACTCAGGCCGGTATGGTTGAGAACAGACAATTGATGGAGGAGGAGGAGGCAGCACTTGATAGCACCCAGGCCAGTATGGTTGAGAACAGACAATTGACGGAGGAGGAGGCAGCAGCACTTGATAGCACCCAGGCCAGTATGGTTGAGAACAGACAATTGACGGAGGAGGAGGAGGCAGCAGCAATTGATAGCACTCAGGCCAGTATGGTTGAGAACAGACAATTGATGGAGGAGGAGGAGGCAGCACTTGATAGCACCCAGGCCAGTATGGTTGAGAACAGACAATTGATGGAGGAGGAGGAGGCAGCAGCACTTGATAGCACCCAGGCCAGTATGGTTGAGAACAGACAATTGACGGAGGAGGAGGAGGCAGCAGCAATTGATAGCACTCAGGCCAGTATGGTTGAGAACAGACAATTGACGGAGGAGTAGGCGGCAGCACTTGATTGCACCCAGGCCAGTATGGTTGAGAACAGACAATTGACGGAGGAGGAGGCAGCAGCACTTGATAGCACCCAGGCCAGTATGGTTGAGAACAGACAATTGACGGAGGAGGAGGAGGCAGCAGCAATTGATAGCACTCAGGCCAGTATGGTTGAGAACAGACAATTGATGGAGGAGGAGGAGGCAGCACTTGATAGCACCCAGGCCAGTATGGTTGAGAACATACAATTGACAGAGGAGGAGGCAGCAGCACTTGATAGCACCCAGACCAGTATGGTTGAGAACAGACAATTGAAGGAGGAGGAGGCAGCAGCACTTGATAGCACCCAGGCCAGTATGGTTGAGAACAGACAATTGACGGAGGAGGAGGAGGCAGCAGCAGTTGATAGCGCCAAGGCCAGTATGGTTGAGAACAGACAATTGACGGAGGAGGAGGAGGCAGCAGCAATTGATAGCACTCAGGCCAGTATGGTTGAGAACAGACAATTGATGGAGGAGGAGGAGGCAGCACTTGATAGCACCCAGGCCAGTATGGTTGAGAACAGACAATTGACGGAGGAGTAGGCGGCAGCACTTGATAGCACCCAGGCCAGTATGGTTGAGAACAGACAATTGACGGAGCAGGAGGCAGCAGCACTTGATAGCACCCAGGCCAGTATGGTTGAGAACAGACAATTGACGGAGGAGGAGGCAGCAGCACTTGATAGCACCCAGGCCAGTATGGTTGAGAACAGACAATTGACGGAGGAGAAGGCAGCAGCACTTGATAGCACCCAGGCCAGTATGGTTGAGAACAGACAATTGACGGAGGAGTAGGCGGCAGCAGCACTTGATAGCACCCAGGCCAGTATGGTTGAGAACATACAATTGACGGAGGAGGAGGAGGCAGCAGCACTTGATAGCACCCAGACCAGTATGGTTGAGAACAGACAATTGACGGAGGAGGAGGCAGCAGCACTTGATAGCACCCAGGCCAGTATGGTTGAGAACAGACAATTGACGGAGGAGTAGGCAGCAGCACTTGATAGCACCCCGGCCCGTATGGTTGAGAACAGACAATTGACAGAGAAGGAGGAGGCAGCACTTGATAGCACCCAGGCCAGTATGGTTGAGAACAGACAATTGACGGAGGAGGAGGAGGCAGCACTTGATAGCACCCAGACCAGTATGGTTGAGAACAGACAATTGACGGAGGAGGAGGCAGCAGCACTTGATAGCACCCAGGCCAGTATGCTTGAGAACAGACAATTGACGGAGGAGGAGGCAGCAGCACTTGATAGCACCCAGGCCAGTATGGTTGAGAATAGACAATTGACGGAGGAGGAGGCAGCAGCACTTGATAGCACCCAGGCCATTATGGTTGAGAACAGACAATTGACGGAGGAGGAGGAGACAACAGCACTTGATAGCACCCTGGCCAGTATGGTTGAGAATAGACAATTGACGGAAGAGGAGGAGGCAGCAGAACTTGATAGCACCCAGGCCATTATGGTTGAGAACAGACAATTGACGGAGGAGGAGGAGGCAGCAGCACTTGATAGCACCCAGACCAGTATGGTTGAGAACAGACAATTGACGGGGGAGGAGGCAGCAGCACTTGATAGCACCCAGGCCAGTATGGTTGAGAAAGACAATTGACGGAGGAGGAGGAGGCAGCAGCACTTGATAGCACCCAGGCCAGTATGGTTGAGAATAGACAATTGACGGAGGAGGAGGCAGCAGCACTTGATAGCACCCAGGCCATTATGGTTGAGAACAGACAATTGACGAAGGAGGAGGAGGAGACAACAGCACTTGATAGCACCCTGGCCAGTATGGTTGAGAATAGACAATTGACGGAAGAGGAGGAGGCAGCAGAACTTGATAGCACCCAGGCCATTATGGTTGAGAAAAGACAATTGACGGAGGAGGAGGAGACAACAGCACTTGATAGCACCCTGTCCAGTATGGTTGAGAAGAGACAAGTTGAGGAGGCAGCTTCAGCAGCTCTTGATTGCACCCAGTATGTTTCCAAAAAGACAATTGACGGTGGGGGCATTAGTAGGAGCAATATTCTTTTGGACCCAGAAGGGCCTAGTACAGAGAACTGAAGTTGGAAGCTAAGAATATGCACGCTTGTAAAAATCAGTTTTTATACATGACAAAATGTTGATGTAGAGTTCAGCACAGGACAGTCAACGTTAAAAAAAACCCTCTAACATTACAGCTAGTCTAGTAGGATACGGATACGGTTAAATAGACAGACAACCTCACCCACAGAATCCATGAGGTGAAGAAAGGACATTTAAAAAGGCACAGATTCAAGAAGGCTTTACGCCAGTTCCATTGTCCAAAAATACGTGTCCAATTTTCATGGCTCTCGTTTTACAAATTGACGCAACTACTCTGGTGTCAAACCTGTTGAATCTGGGCCTATGGCTGTTGGCGAGACATATATATATATATATATATATATATATATATATCTTTGTTACACCAGTTTGATGTCCTAACCGAGTGCAGCGCCCAACCCAATGGATGTATTCTTTTGTGTGTTTTTTAGTGCTGTCACCAGCTGGCTTAAAGGGAACCTGTCATCTCGGAACCCCCTCTGAACTAGAGTAAGCGTTGTATAGTGTAAGTGATGCTGAATCCGAATATGTAAGCTTTATCTTCATACTCACTTCCATTCTGACGCTGTGCTCCCACAAACCTGCAGTAAAATGCACTCAGTGGACTCTTCTTTGAGTCCTCTCCATTATGTGAGTGAGCACCGGAGCCCACTGAGTGCATTTTACTGCAGGTTTGTGGGAGCACAGCGTCGGAATGGAAGTGAGTATGAAGATAAAACTTACATATTCGGATTCTGCATCACTTACACTATACAGCACTTACTCTAGTTCAGGGGGTGTTTCAGAGATGATAGGTTCCCTTTAAAGGATAAGTCTGGGCAATTTATAAGTTTCTGGTTCAAGTAAGGGCACAGAAAGTTATTAATTGCCTGGACTTATCTTTTAAAGTGGGTAGGGGAAAAACCCCTGATGGGGTATGGGGGAGTGACCTTCCCGCCCTCTCTTTGGTCACTCCCAAAAAACCTCACCCTATGG